>SJYC01038812.1:0-24099 GCA_006408675.1 Madoqua kirkii
TGCTTTCCATTTGCAGGAATACTCTTTTCCATCCTCTCACTTTCCGTCTATATGTGTCCTTAGATCTGAAGTGGGTTTCTTGTAGACAGGATATATACGAATCTGCCTTCCTCCTTAGATATAGCCACTCCCCCAACCCCTGCAGGAGACCCTCCAGTACTAGCAGGTAAGTCTAGTCCAGTCTTTTATGAGATTACCTCTTTTTTCTCTTCCTGGTATGCAAGAGACCCTGTGTGTACCTTCCAAAAGTGGATTTTATCTTTCCCTCAGTTCTGTGGAATTTCTTCAATGAAACTCCACTGGCCTTCAAAGCTAGATTCTCTAAGGGCTCTTCCTCCTATTGCCAGACTCCCTCAGGCTGGGGAGCCTGAAGTGAGGCTCAGAACTTGGACTCCTGTGGGAGAATGTCTGTGGTATAATTATTTTCCAGTGTGTGCATAGCCTATCCAGTGTGTATGGGATTTGATTTTTATCATGATTGTACTGCTCTTACCATTTCATTGTGACTTCTTTGTCTTAGAAGATTCCACCATTTTTTGTCAATGACTGTTTAGCAGTTAGCTGTGATCTTAGTGTTTCCATAAGAATAGGTAAACTGATGTGCTACTCCATCATTTTGTCTCCAAGCCCTGTTAGTGTTTGACTATTGGTGTTTTTGACTTGCCATTCTGCAAGTAGTCATTGCTCCCCCATCTCTGGCAATGTACTTGCAGTGTGCCCCTCAGCCTTGGGGAAGCTCCACCAGGCCCCTCCACCTATAATATCTTGAAGTTTGGTAAGGAGTATAGATTTTTTAATATTCCATCCACCTATACTAGAGGGCCTTTAAAAATAATAATTTTATACCCACAGTATGGAGAAAAGTACCTAAGATAGGGTATATGCTCTCTTACTATGGGTGAAAGAAAGTGTTAGCTGCTCAGTTATGTCCGACGCTTTGTGAGCCCATGGACTGTAGACCACCAAGCTCTTCTGTTGATGGGATTCTTCAGGCAAGAATACTGGAGTAGGTTGCCATTTCCTTCTCCAGGGGATCTTCCCAACTCAACTCAGACATGACTGAAGTGACTAAGCATGCACATCTCTTATACTATTTCAACTAAAGGAGGTGATGGTCCTAATCTACCTCTTTGTACAGATACATCTGTAGCTTTGGGTCCATTTATATGTTCAAGGTTTTATGAATAACAAAGGTAGACGAGTATTCTTGGAAGATATAGATTTCTAGGTACATGTGGACTCAAAATTCAGTTAATATTGGTACATGTGGAGGAGGGGATTGTTTTGATTAGAGTAGTTCGGGTGGTGGTGGAGAGGGGTGTCTTTAAAAATTTGTCTCTAAATAGCCTCAGTAAGAGGAATGGATAATACATGAAGGGGATTCTTTCTCACTGGCAATGTTCAAGCATAGATTCACTAGCTGACCTAGTGAATTTTATACAAGGGATTCATTTCAAAAGTGGTGTTTGTCAGTATAACTTCTATAGTTTATATACATTTCTTGAGATATTATATGTTTAAATTATTTAATCAGTATTCCTTTGATGTGTAAATGGTTCTACCTCATATTTTGAATGCCTTATTATGTTTGGCTCTCACTTTTGCCCTGTATTAGGAATGATGAAGAATACAGTTAAGTGTTCCCCAGCCTTCCAGATATGTGACTATAACCTCAGCCTAACCTACGAATTTTATTTTTTAAATTAATTTATTTTTAAAATTTATTTGAAGGATAATTGCTTTACAGTATTGTGTTGGTTTCTACCAAACACCAACATGAATCAGCCATAGATTTACCTATGTCTCCTCCACTTGCACATCCCTCCCACCTTCCTTCCCATGCCGCCCCTCTAGGTTGTTACTGAGCCCTGGTTTGAGTTCCCTGAGTCATACAGGACATTTTCATTGGCTATCTATTTTACATATGGTAATTGAACTGACTGAATGTGTCACTCTCTCCACACATTCCACTGTCTCCTTCCTCCCCACCACCAGCCATGTCCATAGCTGTTCTCTATGTCTGTGTCTCCACTGCTGCTCTGCAGATTGGTTCATTAGTATAATCTTTCTAGATTCCATATATGTGCATTAGTATACAATATTTGTTTTTCTGACTTACTTCACCCTATATAATAGGCTCTAGGTTCGTCTTCATTAGGACTGACCCACATGTGCCCTTTTTTATGGCTGAATAATGTTCCACTGTATATATATACCACAGTGTCTTTATCCATTCATTTGTTGATGGACATCTAGGTCTAACCTGCAAATTTCATTTTTTTTGCATTGATCACCATCACTCACCAATCAACCTGTCCAGGGCTTCAAAAAGCAAACTATGATACATAATTACATTTTGAGCATATTACTGAGTTTGTGTTTCTCTAAATAATAGTTTTAGAAACAAGGAAGAACAGTGAAGATAGAGAGTGAAAGGTCCTTGGGTTAGGGACCATATCCAGTTATGTCTGTCGCTTATCATATTGCTTGAAAAATGGAAGTGTATAATTAATATTGGTTTAATTTAAAGAACTGTTATTTCTCAATAATCATAGAAACTGTTCATGTCATCAGTAGTAAGGATGACTTTAGATTCATATTAATTAATATATTTGTTCTTTGTATATAAAACTTCTTGTCCTCAACATTTACTGTGAACTATGGGGAATACGGAAACTGTATTAGGTTTGGGATAAAACAGATTGAGAAGTCATAAGTTTTGTTTGAGCCCGGGATAAACACATTATAAATATTTTAAAACTCTGCAAACCAACACATATTCATTTTTCTACAGTGTAGGAGCATTCATGAAATACACCAAGAAGGAAATGATTGGGAATCATTATGTTAAGAGCCTTAAATTTTTGACTTTTGACAGCCAATTTCTCTCCACTCCAAAGGGTAATATCAGTAATTTATATTTTGAATTGCAAATTATTTAAAGTGAATTTCAAGTTCATTATTAAGTGTTACTCTGATGGCTTTGAAAACCAAGTTTTATCAACCTTTTCACACTTGGGAATTATGACTTGAAAGGAATTTGGACATAAATTTCTCTTTTTTGGAGTTTACTGACAAAAATCATATATGAAGTCAGGTATTCATCTCAGACAGTAACATAAGTTAAATAGTCTTGATTTCATTGTGGGGCCAGAATAGTTCTTTGAAAAGAATTAGTAAATTGCTAATGTGAGTGCAGGTTGTTTTCTTGATGCCGCCATGATACTCACAGCAAGAATGATTTATTATGTTGCATTATATTGTCCAACTATTTTTTCAAAGGAATAAATCACATGCTTCTATTACTATGATAATATGGAAGCAGCTATGACCACTGTTGAATGCTCTCTCAGCCACATCTTTTATACTGTGCCAATTAAGCAGAAGGTGGGGAATGTTGGCAGGGGGATTTAAATGTCTCATTTAAAGGTCAACACCTAACAACAGGACAGCATTTATCCTGAACTGGACTGTAGAGTCAGCACTGGGTTTCAGCCCAGTTGCTGTTGGGGGACTTAAAAATACAGTCCTCCAAATGAGAGCAGGTGGTGTCAGAGGAGTTATACTGGTGTTCACGATATATCCTAAAATAGCTTTAAGCTTCTCCATGACCTCATTTTGCCATGCTGGCTTGCTTACGAGTGTGTTTTTGGGTGGTGTTAATGTTCTAGCGTTAGCCATTATAATTTATGGATTCACATAGTATCATTAACACTGAGCATGGATTATACTCAGTAGCCAAGGCATAACTTTTCCCCTTCCATGTTTCCTGCAGCTGGCTAGTGTTTTGTAACCAGGACACTAACTCTGGAGTCATTTGGTAACTTTAGATGCTTGATTGGGTGTGCAGTTGGCATCAAAGATGTGGTTAATGAAGGATAATATTAGAGTATGCACGACAGTTTCAAGATTTCATACTGTTAGTTTTAGCACAAGATGAAACCAGATAACTATATCTACAGTAAGTTTTTATCTGAAGAGAATGTCAAAAATGAATGTCAAAAAGAATGTCATAAATGAAGGTAAAAGTTGCTGTTCAGTCATCAAGTTGGTCTGACTCTTTGCGACCCCATTGACTGCAGCACTCCCGGTTCCTCTGTCCTCCATATATCCCGGAGTTGCTCGAATTCATGTCTACTGAGTTGGTGATGCTATCTAACTATCTCATCCTCTGCTGTCCCCTTCTCCTTTTGCCTTCACTATTTCCCAGCATCAAGTGCTTTTCCAATGAGTAGGCTTTTTGTATCAAGTGGCCAAAGTATTGGAGCTTCAGTTTCAGCATCAGTCTTTCCAATGAATAGTCAAGGTTGATTTCCTTTAGTATTGACTGGTTTGATCTCCTTGCAGAACCCCATGAGAAGTATGAAAAGGTAAAAGTAACTGTGACGATATGGCCTTTGAATACATGAATGAGTTAATAGTTTTTTAAATTAAATTTCTATTTTAATCAAAACATGTCATACATGTGGTATGTTTGTAAAAGGAATAATATTTTAAGACTTATAGTGAAAAGTTTCGTACACTTCCCATGATCTTTTCTTCTCTGCCTTAGTCCCTGCTTCCAAGGGGCTTTCCATTCTTTTTGTTGTGCCTCCTAGTATTTGCCACCATATTTTTAAATAACACCATTATACTTGTGGTTCTTGATTCTTCAGTTTTAGAAATTATAGGTTGTGTTTCTGTTATGAAAGATGAATATTTAACTTTTAAACCCTATTGCTTCCAATGCAGATTCTTCTCTTCCTCCTATCCTTTTTGTCACAAATTTTGGTGAAATTAATATTAGATATTTTTCTCATTATGACCATAGCTTCCCTGGTGGCTCAGAGGTTAAAGCATCTGCCTCCAATGCAGGAGACCCAGGTTTGATCCCTGGGTCGGGAAGATCCCCTGGAGAAGGAAATGGCAATCCACTCCAGTATTCTTGCCTGGAGAATCCCATGGATGGAGGAGCCTAGTAGGTTACAGCCCACAGGGTCGCAAAGAGTCGAACACGACTGAATGACTTTACCTCATTATGACCATATAAACTCGTTGGCTTCCAGTTGGGACAGAAATAGTCATTAAGAATGAATAGTCATTAAGAGATTACAGTAATTTAGGTCAAGGAGTCTGATGCTGCTAAAGCAATGCCAGCATACTACTGTAGAGACGAAATGATATGCAGAACTTAAAGAAGTAAATTGCTTCCTGGGCTTAAGTAGAACAAAGCAACAGCATAAATATATGTGCCTCCAAACAGAAATCAAAAGTGGATGCTCTGCGGGAGAGGGGCCAGGGAGGTCCATAGTCTCTGACCTAGCTAACTCTAGACACTTTTGTTTTAGTTTTATATTTGCAGAACCTAAAGCTCACTGGGGGCTTCCCTTGTAGCTCAGTTGGTAAAGAATCTGCCTGCAGTGTAGGAAACCCGGGTTCGATCCCTGGGTTGGGAAGATCCCCTGGAGAAGGAAATGGCAACCCACTCCAGTATCCTTGCCTGGAAAATCTCATGGATAGAGAAGCCTGGTGGACTGCAGTCCATGGGGTCGCAAAGAGTTAGGCATGACTGAGCAACTAACACTAACACTAAAGCTCACTGCTCAAATGGTCCTTGGCCATTTCTTTATGTCTCAGTCTGAGTCTGTGAAGCAGTTTCTCCTCCAGCTGTCAGCAAATGGAGAGGAATGGTGTTGACTGAACTTCAGGTATTGATTGAACTTCAGGCAGCAGGTAAAGACTAGCACTATTTGAAGCCATTGCCTCTTTGGATAACATTTTGTTATTGGGAGCTAAGAAGAGACTGAAAAGTTGAAATTAAATATTACACATGCTTTTACAAAGTTATTCTAATCCAGGGCAGAGGACAAGCTTAATGTGTCATCACATACATTACGAACAGCAAAATTCCACAATGTTAAGGTGTATTTTGTGTGTATCTGTTTAAAAGTCCTTGAACTGGCCTCATGAACTCTTGTAGTACTTTTACTAGCACCTAACACAATCCCTGGAGAAGCCAATGGCACCCCACTCCAGTACTTTTGCCTGGAAAATCCCATGGACAGAGGAGCCTAGAAGGCTGCAGTCCATGGGGCCGCTGAGGGTCGGACACGGCCGAGAGACTTCACTTTCCCTTTTCACTTTCATGCATTGAAGAAGGAAATGGCAACCCACCCCAGTGTTCTTGCCTGAAGAATCCCAGAGACAGGGGAGCCTGGTGGGCTGCCATCTACGGGGTCACACAGAGTCAGACACGACTGAAGTGACTTAGCAGCAGCAGCACCACCACCACAATCCCTGTCACATGCTAAGAAATAAATAATAGTGGTTTGTTCAAGTCTCAGCTATTTGCATATAACTGTGTAAGGTGTAGTATAATTTACTATTCAGGTGCAGCCCTTTCATTAGGGCTGTTCCTTACCAGGTGTGCCCACTTGATACACTAAACTCTTGATGATAATTGTCCTCTATGTCATCTGATCAAGTTAACAATACCAAAAGGGCTCTTTTACTTGGAACATAACAGTGACAATAGACGTGGTAACTTGGGAATAAATGAACACACAGGAGTGAATTATATCATGAAATACTTGCTTTCAGTAGATATATACAGGTAAGAAGCTACAAATGATATACAGAGTGGTTTGGATATTTAATTTATTCCTATCTGTAAGGGAATTAGTGAAATACTAAACTAGATCATGTTAAGAGAAGTATTTCAGTCTTTGCTCTCTTTATATCTTTGCCTTCTTTATCATTTTCTTATTTTATGTGTTATTTTTTTTTCATGTCCTATATTGGTCCACATCCAAATCTATTTGTCATTATTCAAGTTTAGATACTAATCACTGAATCATTATAATCTAATGTCTTTAGGTGAATATTTTATTTGATAACTTTAAAAAATAAATATTCTATGTTAAAACACTAGAAAGTGAGGAAAAGTCAGATAATCAAACAAAAAAATCAGTCCTCCTGCCCTAGAAAAAGCCCTTTAACACATTGGTGTAGGTGCTTCCCTTTCTCTGTATGTGCATGTGTTTTTGTATATGGATTAAAAATTGGAATCATACTATTTTGTAGCTTATTTTCTTTTTCTTAGCATTTGCCCATGTCAGAACTGTTTTTTAATACTATTACTGGTCATGAGTATATTGCTTTTTACATGAGCATACAACAATTTGGAATAATAAATTATACTGTTGAAACTTCAGTATGCTTCCAGGTTGTTTTTTTTTTTTGGGTCATTGTACTTATGATCTCTACTATCCTTGTTCCATTGAATTACTGCATTGACTTGGGCAAAGCTGAGAACAGAGGTTTACCATTAACGTACAGACTCAAAATATGTGAAGATTCCTGGGTACCCTGTGTGCATGTCTCCTCTCTCTCTCTCAGTTTTGCTCTCACTCATTCTTCTAACATAAGGTGGTAGAGAGATTTCAATTATCTCCTAGGATTCATTTTGAAAGAGTCAAACTTCCTAGCTTGATTTTTCCTAGGAGCACCACCCTCCCCTGCTTTGCACAAATGTTATTAGCTTTTAAGTGGTGATTTCACTTCAAGCAGTCTTGTATATTGTTCTCATGTTTATAAAACTAGTCTCCATGGGCTCCAGCATTTCCTTGTCAACACTGAATTATAGTGAATGTGCAAGAGAAACTTATAAGATGCAAAGGTTGGGGGATGCTGTGAAAGCAGGATAGTGTAATGAACAACCAGCCTGCCAGGACCTTTGCAAGCTAATTATTGCCTCTCAACTTCTGTTTTGTCATCCATACAATGAATATATTCATACCCAATCATAAGGTTTTTCTGGAGATTAAGAGGGAAAATATATTTATTTATCAGAACAGTGTCTTAGGCAGAGTATTAATGGTATCATTATTATACTGTTCTGATGAAACTGCAGATGGGAGATATGCTGGTGCTGTGTTGAGGAGCACATCCAGATGGACAAAGCCAGATAGGAAAGGATCCTTAAAACAGATCTTCCATAGTCTTTATTTGCCTACCTTCCTTCATTCATCTTGGAAAAAGCAGCTCTTTTTGACTTCATTATTTTCCCTGTCCTGAGAGCCAATCTGATACCAATGAAAAGAAAAAAAAAAAAAAAAAGAAAAGAAAAAAACCACTAACAGCCTGAAAACTGAGAGTGCTCCTGAGAGGCCAACATTTGCTGGAGCTTTCCCAGTAGATTCGTATTCATTTCTCCTACTTCCTATTGGCCCCAGACCCTCTACCGGCTTCAGTTTTACTTTGTTATTAACAATAAGGGCTTTGTTCATGAGCAAAGCAGATACAGGCTTCATCTTAACTGATTTGTTTAACCCTCATTTAAAGTTATTGCTTTTTGCAACCCAGAGCATTTCTGGTATTCGAACAGGAAAATTTCTGAGAAAATGAATCAAATAACACTTTGTCCTAAAATTATTCTTTATTACCAATAAGCTAGCTAATAAGCATAGAGTTGCAAAGTAATTGGGATTATATTCTTGAGCAGAGTCACCACATTTAATCACCAAAAGTGTTACCAGCAGAGTGTTATAAATGAAGATACTCTTGTTATAAATCTAAGTAGTAATTCCAAATGGTAAAATGTTGCAAGTCCCATAGAATAAATATACCTTATGCATTGATTATGCAAAGAATCTTTATGAACCATAAAGTGTACATATAGCACATAAACATACTATGTCATAAATTTGGCTTAGCTCAAATTAATGTTTGCTGTGACAAAAATGTTAACATTTAAGTCACAATTTTAAATTTAAATTCATTAGGAGACATTATCTGAATGATTAAAATAGTTTCAAAAGCTATCAAATGAGGTTTGATCATTTTTTAAATAAATAAATTTTTGCTCTAGGAAGTAGAAGCACTTAAGTCATTTCATTGACCTCAAAGCTGCTGTCAAATTTGAGATGTTGATTTTTTTTAAAAGAGGCATTGAAGTATCTAAATATTTCAAGAGTTCTCCAAGGATTTTCAGTGTGAGAGTTTGAAGAGCAGTAGACTCTTAAGTCCGGCCCTTCTGTTCATCTTTCTTCTCTCATCAACTAAGCAACAATAAGAGCAGAAAGGAATAAGAGAAGAAGCCGCAGAATAGTCCCAGAAGCAACAGGGAAGATGGACTGGGGGAAAGGCAGTCATTCCTCATTCCTTTTAAGGTTGAAAGTATTTATCGGCTGATCTATATGTGTATCTATCTATTGGTATCTAGATACATAACAATATGAAACTCCAAGGCATATATATATATATATATATATATATATATTTATATCACGTTCTATGTATGTGTTTGTGTGTATTATTATATATTACATATACATACAAACTCACATATAACATATCATGTGATGTCATATGTACATATGTATATACATATATATATTTCAGCCTCAGAGTTTCAAATCTTTTGAGAGCTCACCTCGCAGAGTTGCTGTCTTTTTCAGATTTAGTTGTCTTCTGGTTTGTACCATGTTGCAGAAATTCTATAAGCAGATGTTGCTGAAAAGTAAAAAATGTCCCTTTTCTATTACTTGTTAATTCTGTGAACTTGAGGATACAGTTACTCTACTGAGCATGAATTTCTTCATCCATGAAATAGATCTCATAATATCAACTCTTTAAGGTAAGGATTACATAAAATAATATATTAAAAAGAAACTGGTTATGATAAATAAGCTCAAAAAGTAGTTTTTATAATTAATTTTTCTATTATGATTATGTCTATTACTAATAGTAGTGTTTAAGTAAGTGGAATTTATCAGGCAAAATGTTGACTAAAAGGGACTGACTTTATTATGTTTATATATTTACCTGGGCTTCCCAGGTGGCTCAGTGGTAAAGAATCTACCTGCCAAACAAGAGATACAAGTTTGATCCTGGGGTTGGGAAGATCCCCTGGAGGAGGAAATGGCAACCCACTCCAGTATTCTTGCCTGGGAAATCCCATGGACAGAGAGACTTAGCGACCAAACAGCAACAGCATATATTGACTTGTATTACTCAAGTTTCTTGAAACTATCCATGAAGCAAAGTTCCTGTTTATTTATCAATATATTTCTATTCTGAGCCTTAAATTATAATTTTTTCTCTAAGCAATTCTTATCCACATTGGTAAGGATAGGCAAAGTCAGTGTAGGGAGTGGAAAAGAGCTAGACCATCAGAGCTTAATATTTTTAGCCTTTGCCTATAACTAGCCCTTAGTAGCTAATGGGAGAGGTAAGAACATTTATTTTAAAAAAGACTCTTCAGAGGTTGCCTTAGGAGAGTTTGGAAAAAATTGTAGTCTCATTTGTTCTGATGTTTATTAAAATGACACAAAAATCCTATGCCTACTTTGATCTTGACTCAAGAGAATGTCATTAAATTGTCACCAAATGAATCAAATCTACTCTGTATTTGTCCACTTGGGTGCATCTTACAGACAGGTGAGGAGGAGGAAAAGGAAAGATTCTATGGCATACATCTTTTTTGAAAGTGTAATATCAACTAGATGTTGGAGAGAAAATACATTATACACCCTGGCATTAGTAGTCAATGTCCATCTAATTGTAAGAGCTTCAGGAACCTAGTATTCTGTCTGACATCCAACATGTTAAAGGCTCACCCTACTATAATATTTTCTGAGGATTTGGTCAGATCATTTTTTTGCCTCAAATATTTAATTGAACCAGTTGTGGGTAATGAGGTCAGCTTCTTGACATCTCACAAGTAGTTTTCATACTAAATTATCCTTAATCATAAGTTGTATGTCTTCCGTGGCCTACAGCACAGGCAGGTGGGAGTTTGGTGGGACAGTCCATGAAAATTTATTGTTGTTGTTCAGTCACTAAGTCGTGTCTAACTCTGTGACACCATGGACAGCAGCAAATCAGGCTTCCCCGTTCTTCGCCATCTCCCAGAGTTTGCTCAGATTTATATCCATTGAGCTGGTGATGCCATCCAACCATCTCATTCTCTGTGACGCCTAGGACCAGATGCCATGATCTTTCTTTTCTGAATGTTGAGCTTTAAGCCAACTTTCTCACTGTCCTCTTTCACTTTCATCAAGAGGCTTTTTAGTCCCACTTCACTTTCTGCCATAAGGGTGGTGTCTTCTGCATATCTGAGGTTATTGATATTTCTCCCTGCAATCTTGATTCCAGCTTGTGTTTCTTCTAGTCCAGCATTTCTTATGAGGTACTCTGCATATAAGTTAAATAAACCGGGTGACAATATACAGCCTTGACGTACTCCTTTTCCTGTTTGGAACCAGTCTGTTGTTCCATGTCCAGTTCTCTTTCCTTCCAAGGAGCAAGTGTCGTTTAATTTCATGGCTGCAGTCACCATCTGCAGTGATTTTGGAGCCCCCCCCCCAACAAATAAAGTCAGCCACTGTTTTCACTGTTTCCCCATCTACTTGATCTGAAGTGATGAGACTGGATGCCATGATCTTCATTTTCTGAATGTTGAGCTTTAAGCCAACTTTTTCACTCTCCTCTTTCACCTTCATCAAGAGGCTTTTTAGCTCCTCTTCACTTTCTGCCATGAGGGTGGTGTCATCTGCATACCTGAGGTTATTGAGATTTCTCCTGGCAATCTTGATTCCAGCTTGTGTCTTCCAGTCCAGCATTTCACATAATGTACTCTGCATATAAGTTAAGTAAGCAGGGTGACAATATACAGACTTGATGTACTCCTTTTCCTATTTGGAACCAGTCTGTTGTTCCATGTCCAGTTCTAACTGTTTCTTCCTGACCTGCATACAGATTTCTCAAGAGGCAGGTCAGGTGGTCTGGTATTCCCATCTCTTTCAGAATTTTCCACAGTTGATTGTGATTCACACAGTCAAAGGCTTTGAAATAGTCAACAAAGCAGAAATAGATGTTTTTCTGGAACTCTCTTGCTTTTTCCATGATCCAGTGGATGTTGGCAATTTGATCTCTGGTTCCTCTGCCTTTTCTAAAACCAGCTTGAACATCAGGAAGTTCACAGTTCACGTATTGCTGAAGCCTGGCTTGGAGAATTTTGAGCATTACTTTACCAGCGTGTGAGATGAGTGCAATTGTGCGGTAGTTTGAGCATTCTTTGGCATTGCCTTTCTTTTAGATTGGAATGAAAGCTGACCTTTTCCAGTCTTGTGGCCACTGCTGAGTTTTCCAAATTTGCTGGCATATTGACTGCAGCACTTTCACATTATCCTCTTTCGGGATTTGAAACACCTCAAATGGAATTCCATCACCTCCACTAGCTTTGTTCGTAGTGATGCTTTCTAAGGCTTAACTTCACATTCCAGGATGTCTGGCTCTAGATGAGTGATCACACCATCATGATTATCTGGGTCGTGAAGGTCCTTTTTGTATATTTCTTCTGTGTATTCTTGCAACCTCTTCTTAATGTCTTCTCATTCTGTTAGGTCTGTACAATTTCTGTCCTTTATCGAGCACATCTTTGCATGAAATGTTCCCTTGGTATCTCTAATTTTCTTGAAGAGATCTCTAGTCTTTTCCATTCTGTTGTTTTCCTCTATTTCTTTACGTTGATCGCTGAAGAAGGCTTTCTTATCTCTTCTTGCTATTCTTTGGAACTCTGCATTCAGATGCTTATATCTTTCCTTTTCTCCTTTGCTTTTCACCTCTCTTTTCACAGCTATTTTTAAGGCCTCCCCAGACAACCATTTTGCTTTTTTGCATGTCTTTTCCATGGGGATAGTCTTGATCCCTGTCTCCTATACAATGTCATGAACCTCATTCCATAGTTTATCAGGCAGTCTATCAGATCGAGGCCCTTAAATCTATTTCTCACTTCCACTGTATAACTGTAAGGGATTTGATTTAGATCATACCTGAATGGTCTAGTGATTTTCCCTACTTTCTTCAATTTAAGTCTGAATTTGGCAATAAGGAGTTCATGATTTGAGCCACAGTCAGCTCCTGGTCTTGTTTTTGCTGACTGTATAGAGCTTCTCCATCTTTGGCTGCAAAGACTATAATCAATCTGATTTCAGTGTTGACCATCTGGTGATGTCCACGTGTAGAGTCTTCTCTTGTGTTGTTGGAAGAGGGTGTTTGCTATGACCAGTGCATTTTCTTGCAAAACTCTATTAGTTTTTGTCCTGCTTTATTGTGCATTCCAAGGCCAAATTTGCCTGTTACTCCAGGTATTTCTTGACTTCCTACTTTTGCATTCCAGTTCCATATAATGAAAAATACATCTTTTTGGGGTGTTAGTTCTAAAAAGTCTTGTAGGTCTTCATAGAACCGTTCAACTTCAGCTTATTCAGTATTACTGATTGGGGCATAGACTTGGATTACGGTGAGTTTGAATGGTTTGCTTTGGAAATGAACAGAGATCATTGTGTCGTTTTGAGATTGCATCCAAGTACTGCATTTCAGACTCTTTTGTTGACCATGATGGCTACTGCATTTCTTCTGAGGGATTCCTGCCCATAGTAGTAGATACAATGGTCATCTGAGTTAAATTCACCCATTCCTGTGCATTTTAGTTCGCTGATTCCTAGAATGTCTATGTTCACTCTTGCCATCTCTTGTTTGACCACTTCCAATTTGCCTTGATTCATGGACCTGACATTCCAGGTTTTTATGCAATATTGCTCTTTACAGCATCGGACTTTGTTTCTATCACCAGTCACATCCATAGCTGGGTATTGTTTTTGCTTTGGCTCCATCCCTTCATTCTTTCTGGAGTCATTTCTCCACTGATCTCTAGTAGCATATTGGGCACCTACTGACCTGGGGAGTTCCTCGTTCAGTATCCTATTATTTTGCCTTTTTGTACTGTTCATGGGGTTCTCAAGGCAAGAATAATGAAGTGGTTTTCCATTCCCTTTTCCAGTGGGCCATATTCTGTCAGACCTCTCCACCATGACCCGCCTGTCTTGGGTGGCCCTGTGGACATGGCTTAGTTTCATTGAGTTAGACAAGGCTGTGGTCCTAGTGTTATTATATTGACTCATTTTCTGTGAGTATGGTTTCAGTGTGGTTTCAGTAGAAGTTAGACTATCAAAAATAGAATATTACAAAATATAAAACAAAATCACAAAAATTATTTTAAAACATATATATATATATGAAATTTGATTTTAAAATAGGATCTTTTTTTGCAAGGCAATAGGTTATAAAAATGAAAATTAAAGTAGTAAAGGACTTAATTTTTTTAATTAAAAAGTAATAATAGTAAAAAAAAAATATGGGAATTTCTCTAGAGTTGTTGTGGGCAGTGTGGGGTCAGTTCAGTTTCAGTTACTCAAGGTCTATATTCCCGATCAGCCAACCCACCCACCCAATAGTCAATGTTAGCTACAATGTTTTAATTTGTTGCACCTCTCACTTCCAGAGCAGTTCCCTCTTTGTTCATTTTGGCTTCCTCTGTTTGCGAGACTCTTCAGTGTCTAGTTTCTGCCCTGACAAGAGGGGCAAGGTGGTCACTTCTTTAGGCTCATTTGTTCTGTGGTGTTGTGGAGAGGGAGGGACACTGGCATGTGTGGGGAGTGCTCGCAGTGTATGGACCACACTGGGTCTGCCCCAGTTCATGGCAGCATGTGCTTCCTGGGCCTATACTGCTCAGCTCCAGAGTACTCTGCAAGGGCACTGTCCAAAGCAGACCCTGCAGTTCATGCAGCTCCCAGGTCTAAGCCACTCAGATTCTTGGGTACTCCTCAAGGGCACAGACTGGGTTGGGCATGCATTTTGTACAGTTCCCAGGCCTGAGTAGCTCAGGTGACCAGGTGCTTTGTAGCACACTGTCCCAGGTGGACCGTGCATCTTCATCACTTCCCTGGTCCAAGCTGCTCGGTTTCCTGGGTATGCCATGAGAGCACAAGTCTCAGGTGTGCCATGTGTCTCCTCTGGGGAGCTGATCTTGGGCTGTGGCCCTCCTGACAAATGTCAGCTGTCCAGGATCCCCGGAAGACTTGGTTAGCAATTGGGAGCCTGCTCACAGTTTGGTGGAGGATACCGGTCTCTGGGGCCAAGATTGCAGCAGCTCCTTGGCTTAGGGTTCTGGCTGTTGCCCGCCTGCCTCTCTGCCTCTGGTGAGGGGGAGGGCCTGTATGCAGCCTAGCTCTCCTTTGGTATTCACTCAATCCTTTGTTCTGTGAGCAGGCCAGGCTGCAACCCAGAGCCTTTTGTGGGAAAGCTCTGTTTTCCTTTCTCTCTGGCGATTCCACATCTTGGGTTGCTTTCTCACGTTAGCTGTCTCAGATTGTCCTCAGGGCATTTAGGCCGGGTCCTTACCCTAAGTACCAATTATGCAGCTCCCTGTCCAGTCCCCAGGCACTAGTGGCAGACGCGAGTGCCTGGGCTACTTCTCTGCTGGCAGTTTTGATTAGGTGCGATTTTGTTGTTGTTGTTTCTCCCAGTTATGTTGCACTCTGAGATTCCAAATCTCCTCACACCCCACCTGTGAGAGGGTTTCCTACTGTTTGGAAATTTCTTCTTCACTAATCCTTCCCCAGGATGGGTCTCTGTCCCTAACTCTTTTGTGTCTCTTTTTTTCTTTTATATTTTGTCCTACCTCCTTTCAAAGAGTAGGGGCTGCCTTTCTGGGTGCCTGGTGTCCTCTGCCAGCATTCAAAAGTTGTTTTGTGGAAATTGCTCAGCATTCAAATGAACTTTTGTTGAATTTGTAGGGGAGAAAGTGGTCTCTCTGTCCTATTCTTCCACCATCTTGGGACTGCACCCTTCTCCAGTATTCTTGTCTGGAGAATCTCATAGACAAAGGAGCCCAGCGGGCTACAGTCCATAGGGTTGCGAAGAGTGGACACAGCTGAAGCGACTTAGCATCCCCACACACAGTTTTATCTACATGTCATATGTTATCTTGATTTTGTATTTTATTTTTTCCATTCTTTTAAAACCATGTTAATATGATTCATGCTTTTAGATATTTTGCTGACCATTTTATATTGTTTAAATTGGAATAAAATTTCCCTAATTCTAATAATGCTTAAAAGTGACTAAAAATCACTGTAAATTATAATTTTGAATAGTCAATGATGTTTTTTATTATTGTGCACTCAGTATGGATAATGTATATATACATTATTGATTTTATTGTTTTAAAATGTATTAATGATTTAATAATCATTAAACTATAATCTGCATCTAAAAATAAGTTATACTCAGGCAAATTTCTTTAAGAGTTACTACTGAATTCAGCATATGCAGAATTGTCTATGATTGTTAGTGAATTATCAGTGACATTTTAGTGTATGTTGAAGCTTTTTATTATTATATATTGAACTTCAACTTTACCTTAGAAGTTATTCTGAATTTAATACATGTCTGAGTAAAGATGCAATTCAAGTGTTCATGCAAGTTGGTTTATGAAAAATAAGAACAAAAAGGTTTTAACATTATAGAACTATTAATAATTATCTATCTATAAACTTCTCCTTACTGTTCAGAACAGAATATTGTGAAAATGTGTTGTGTATTTTCTAGATAGTTTGGTTTAAGTCCTGCCCAAGAATGATTACAGTATTTTTATAATTTATATTCTAATTATAAACGTAATTAGACTGCTGAGTTATTCACCAGTAGGAGGACTTGCTGAGAAGTACTCAGACTTGTGTGCAAATACCTCCTCAGAGAGAAAAAGACTGTTTACCATAGAAGACTGAAAAATATATTTTTAGCAACTCTGATAAAATTGCTAAGGAAAAAAGTTATAACATCTTTCTGGGCAAGAATAGTGCCGGGTAGAAAAAATAGTTGAAATAGAAAATAGAACATTAAAATGTAGGCAGACGCTTTGGCTCAGAGGGTAAAACATCTGTCTGCAATGCAGGTGACCTGGGTTTGATCCCTGGGTCAGGAAGATCCCCTGGAGAAGGAAATGGCAAATCACTCCAGTATTCTTGCCTAGAAAACCCCATGGACAGAGAAGCCTGGTAGACTGCAGTCCATGGGATCCTGAAGAGTCAGACATGACTGAGTGACTTCACTTTTTTACTTTATTTTAGTTTATAATACTGTATTGGTTTTGCCATACATCAAGGTGAATCCACCATGGGTATACATGAGTTCCCAATCATGAACCCCCTCCCATCTCCCTCCCCACACCATCTCTCTGGGTCATACCAGTGCACCAGCCCCAAGCATCCTGTATCCTGTATCGAACCTAGACTGGCGATTCATTTCTTACATGATATTATACATGTTTCAATGCCATTCTCCCAAAGCACAGTGATATGTGAAGTGAAATTGATCTTTCAGAGCCTGTGGCTATACATTGACTAAACATAATAACCCAAAATTCTGGTTTGATTAGTGGAATAGATGCTAAAAACAAGTAGGTTGTATTTCACATAAACTTTCTTCTTTCATGTTTAAGGAAAATAGTTGTTCAGCTGTTCCTCAAGGCTGTGCACAGTATAGGAGAGAGATTCAGATATACATTAATTTGCAGCTGGCTGACAGTGTTTAAGCCATGGAGCTGTATATCAAATTGATAGATATCAAAGAATTGGGCATGTTTTTGGTTAAGAAAGTACTGTTTCCACAAGGTACTGGAATTCATGACCATAGATGTTTTTCCTGAGAGACATTATTATGCTTCAGTAAGTATGTTGCTTCTAGACATGGTGCTCAGAAATACAAAAGGAGAAAAATAAGCATCAGTTTGCAACATAAAACTTTTAGACTGCTATTCAGATTCAACATGGGCATATATATTTCTATGTTTTCCACAAAATTACAGATGACCTATATGTTTCACACACCAAAAAGTCAGTTTTATAACTCTGATGTTTATTGCTTTTACTAAATTCTTGCTATTTTTATTTCAAAATAGCTTGGGAAATAAATATTTTAGAATGGAAGTGGAAGAGCTACAGATTATATCTCAATTAAAGTATTAGTGGCATTTTGGACAAGAAAATTATTGGCTTTATGGCATTGTCTTTCGCACCAAAATAGTCCATGTTATAAAACAACATAAAAATGGTTAAATTAATTTAAGGTGACATGATGATCTGAGTCTTGGAAGTTCTGTAGTGATATACTGCTTGGGAGTTCAGTGATTGTTATTTGCGTTTGTTGTTTGGGAAAAACTACTTACAGAATAATATGTGTGTCAGCTGGTGGAAGAAGTTCTTATACTTTTCTTTTTTCCTTATATCAAAAATCACTTGCCTTAAAAATTATTAATTGAATGAATAAACTCCACTCATACTTTTGTCTAGAGTTTTACATTACCTTTATAAAAAAATAAAATATTAGGCTGTATTTTGCATGCCTGTAGCCTGTCAAACTGATTTGGCAAGCATATTCCATCAATTGATACTGTCTAATGGAACTCTCATTAATTAAGAAAATATTGCTGATATTGTAGCTATTAGCCACTTGGTTATCAAGCACTTGCAAAATGGTCAGTGCAACTGGGGACAGATGTTTAATTTTTTTAATTTAAGTTTTCAAATAAGAATGCCATGAGGGTCTAGTTGCTACCATTTTGAATCAGCATAACTTTAGACTGAACACAAGATATTTGAAATACATGCTAAGGACACTCAAGAATGCCTAGCTATCAATGTACTAGGAATGGCACATATAATCTTATTAATGATCTAGATTATGGGAAAAACTATTAAGAATAGCATGAATGAGAACAGGATTTTATTATACTTTTCATTATGCACCATGTTTTCTGAAAATAACAAAACCATACTGTCATTAAATTATATGGTATAATAGCAACATGTAACCAGCAACAATCACTGAATCCATGATGCCTGCTACAAGTACAATAAAATGCCATCTGCATCATTTTTAATAGAGTTTCTTTTTTAAATTATATTCTTTTTAGTCTATTCATACATTGTGCATTTAATGACATTAGAATGACAATCATCCCAAATATAATAAAGGCATTAATGTCTATTAACCTGAGAAATAAAAAAAAATAATCTAGTTTCTATATTTAGGGAGATAACTGTTTGTCCTAACAAACATCCACATGCTTATTCTAGAGTGAAGTGAAGAAAAGTCTCTCAGTCGTGTCCAACTCTCTGTGACCCCATGGACTGTAGCCCATCAAGCTCCTCAGTTCATGTGATTTTCTAGGCATGAATACTGGTGTGGGTTGCCATTTCCTTCTTCAGGGAATCTTCCTGACTCAGGGATCGAACTATGTCTCCCGCATTGTAGGCAGACGTTTTACTGTCCAAGCTACCAGGGAAGCCCACATTCTACTTTCTTATTTGACAAATCATATTGGCATTCCAAATGTTGATCACATGATAGATTTAAAGCATGTGTTCATTTAATTATATTTGATAGTCTGTAACTACCTTTATTTTTGGCATTTTCACTATAAAATTTTATGACAGATCTTTGTAAATAAAATAACTAAGAAATGTTGAATGATTAAAAACACACAAAAAATCTGTCAAACAGAATGGCTAACTGAAATTAAAATCCTGCATTTCCTTAGAGGAATGACTTGGTATTTTGAAATAGGTCAGGGATATGTAGGAGCACTTGGCCACTGTTTGCCTAAGACTACACTCATTGATGTACTCTGTAATTCTTCAGTATTACGTAGGATACATTTTTAAATCTCATCAGAGTTCATAATAGTGACTGATTAAGGCTACACTGAAAAGTGGTGGAAATATAACAGCATTAGATTATTTTCCAAATTTTATTGGTTTTCCTTTGTTGCATTTACAACAGGATCAGACCTGACAAAATTTTATAAGACACAGTTGTTATATATTAAAATAGAATATGTAATATTAAATGTGATCATAATTTAACTGTCTAGTTCAGTACTGAGATTTCAGAATACTGATCATAATTGTTCCTATCAGCTTGAAATAGGGTTTTTCCTTACTATCGAATACTGCTCTGCCTTTTCTCAGAGGATTTACTCTAGAAAACTGGTCATTGTGAATTCTTTAAGGGCCCTTTGAAACATACGTATGCCTTTTCTCAGTCTCTTGTCAGTTTACAGCTCAGAAAATATCTTTCTCCAGTATGTGGGAACCATCTCTTTCACCTGGAAACCATCTCTTTCACCTGGAAATATCTAAAGAGGTAGCACCTTTAGTCTTCAGTATCTTTGGGAAGATAGGAGCCTAGCTGGATGGGTGCCAGCTAGCAAATACAGGTGAACCTAATCAGGGAGAAAGACAATTTTAAACAAGGAAGTAATTCAGTGTGATCATTTGACACACTACATTGATCAACCTTCCCCTAACATCCTCCAAAACTTTCTGACTAATTCATTCAGTGCTTCCCTGGTGGCTCAGATGGTAAAGAATTTGCCTTCAATGCAGAAGACCCAGGTTTGATCCCTGGGTTGGGAAGATCCTCAGGAGAAGGGAATGGCAACCCACCCCAGCATTCTTGCCTGGAGAATTCCATGGACAAAGGAGCCTAGTGGGCTACAGTTCATGGCATCGCAAAGAGTGGGACATGACTGAGCAAGTAACACTTTAACTTTCACATTGTCCTAGTTTATGTGGACAGTTCAGTTTTGTCCTCTATTGCAGTAGCCTTGCAAAATGGAATATTTTCTGCCATATCAGTAAATAATATCACCAGCCATTGCAGCCACCACCAATGATGAACTGGTGAGCCCTGAAGGGATTCAGGAAGAAAGAATATCTGCTATTTAGCAGCCATCAGACTGCATTCATGCCCTATAGTGAGTCCCGAGGAAGCTCAGGATGTGAAAACACAGCATACCGGTCCCAGTTAGCTGAGGGGCATATCAAAAGGATGACTTCAGTTAGCCCAGGCTCTTGCATTTCCCCATACACACAAAGTGCTAAATTCCTTAACTTGAGCTATCTGGTTCTCCTTAATGAACAATAATCTTTTGAGGCTCAGACTATCTGTCTTTTCTTGCAAAACTTCTATGTAACCTGGCTCTTGCCCTTGCTTCCTCAAAGCAGTTCTCTCAGGGTTGCTTGAGATACTGCCTCCCAGCCTTGAAGTCCTGAAAATTCCCACTCAGTAACACATAACTCTCAACTTTTAGGTTGTGAATAATTTTTAAGTTGACAGTCTGAATAGTCTTCCTTGCTGAAATAGCTTTTCATGCTGCAACTTTTGCCTTGATAATACATTTTAAAATTTTGTTTCTCTTTTTATTCTTCATCATTTAAAAACAGGTTAAATGTATTTGTCAGGAAGGAATATGGCATATTCAGTGATTTCTCTTCTGATATAATGCAAACTATAGCTTAATGTTAAAGTCAGCATGTATAAGTATCTTGGTGTATTCATTTAATATTGTATATACCTGTGTATTTGTATTTAAATCCTACCTTAATGAAATCCACAGCTGAGGTCTCAGAGAAGGCCGTGCTTCTTGCTAGAAGCTTTAGGAAAGAATTTGCTCACAAGCTCATCAGGTGAAAGGCTGAATTCAGTCCTGGGGTGGTGGGGTAGGGGACTGTAGAACTGAGGTCCCTATTTGCTTTCTGGCTGTTTCCCAGGGGTCATTCTCACTTTCTAGAGGCTGTCTGCTTTCCTCTGTTTGTCATCCTTTTCTCCATTTCAAAACCAATAACAGTGTGTCAAGTCCTGATGGTTTAGATCTCTCTGATCTCCCCAAGTGCCTCATCTTTCATTGGCTTTCTTCTTCCTCATGTCTGAGTCACATTATTTTTTTTTCTTTTAAGGGTGGAAGTAACTGTATAGGGCCAACCTGAAGCATCCTGTCTACACTTCTAGTTTAAATTCACCTAATGAATAAACATTAATTCCACATGCAAAGTCCTTTCACATCAGTACCTACACTGGTATTGATTGAATATCCAAGATATGAGAATACTGAGAGAACACCTTTAGTTGCCTACTACAGTTAGTAATACCCATTCACCAGGAAGGAGGGAGGCAATTTTATGTAAAAGATATTGATTATTGGCTAGAATTTGTTGCTTTGTACCTTAAAAACAGCATAGCTAATCATGGATATAATATACAGGTGCATTTAATTAGCAAAGGCAACTAACTACATTGTCATATCACAAAATCCTGGATATGAGTAGGGAAGAAGATATTTTACTCACATTTGGAACCAGGATAGAATTTAGTAATCTGCTGGATTATAAATATCTGTAAGGTTGATTTTATAATTTTATTGTGAATTTGATGACCACTGTGTATGGCAGTCTATTAGGGTCTACAGGTAAGTAATACACATCCTTTTTTCTTTTAGGCATAAGCCAGTGACTTTATGTATAATTTTAAATGATCATGCTTTACTGAATACAGGCACACCAATTTGTTGTGGATTGCTATAAACCTGCATTCCATATACCAATGGTTTCAAACATTCCAGCTGCCTGCTTTCCACAAAGCATTTTTAATCATCTACCTATGGCAGGACTGGCCTTTGCTGTATGGTCAAACTACAGATTCTCCCAGATTTAAGTAAACGAAGTCTAAAATACCATTCCTTTATTCCACTGCATGTCTACAAAATTTGGAAATGTTATTTTTTAAAAACATGGCATAGTACACGAGTTTTTCTTGCCTCTTGAATCTCTAAGAGTAAGGAACCAGGTCTGTGAAAAAAATTTTAAGTTGAATGTTCACACATAAGAGGATTATGTACGTGTGTGTGTGTGTGTGTGTGTGTGTGTGTGTGTGTGTGTATGAGCTTTTACTGTTATGGCTTCTTGATATTTTCAGTTTTGTATGAGGTGCTTGGTTCAAACCTAAGAAAGGATAAAAACCACTTACATGTTTCCTGAGATAGAGGAAACTGTTTATTGTAACATGTTTTTAAAAATCATTTAGTTCTAGTTAATATACTTACTACTTGATTTGATAACACTATAGATAGAAATATTACATAGGCAAAGTTAATTATATTGATAATTTTATATTTTTGTTCTACTGAATGAAATTGAGATAATGAGTAGTTAATGCCAAGGGAATCATAAATGTTGATTAAAATGCATTTTTTGTTCTTTATCCTTACCATGCTGTTTATCTTTATGTATCTGATTTTAAGCAGACTTCACATTAGTTAATAATTTACCACTATATTATGCAAAAAAGATTTTCATGTATTTTAGAAGGTAAAATAAAAACTGCATATGATGGGATTGCTGTGTGCTGTGTTTAGTTACTCAGTCATGTCAATTCTTTGTGACCCTGTGGACTGTAGCCTACCAGTCTCCTTTGTCTATGGAGATTTTCCAGGCAAGAATACTGGAGTGGGTTACCATGCCCCCAACCAGGGTATCTTCCCAACTCAAGGATGGAACCCAGGTCTTCCACATTGTAGGAAGGTTCTTTTCTGTCTGAGATACCAGGAAAGTCATAATAGGATTAGAATACTATTTTTAAATCCTCAAACATTTAGTGCCAATTAGCTAGATTTGATAAGAATATTTGGATAAATCACTTTTATACAGTAGAACAAAATTCAAAACTGAATTATATTTCTTCCTCATGTTATTCTCATTCATTTTAAAATTTCTTATGAATATAAACTGTACTGTATTACTTATAGCTGATGATGATTGGACACTCTGAATGCTACCTTTTTCAAAGTATTCTGAGCATCAGTTCAGTTCAGTTCAGTTTAGTCATTCAGTCGTGTCCAACTCTTTGTGACCACATGAATCGCAGCATGCCAGGCCTCCCTATTAATTACCATCTCTCAGGGTTCACCCAGACTCACATCCGTCGAGTCCGTGATGTCATCCAGCCAACTCATCCTCGGCCGTCCCCTTCTCCTCCTGCCCCCAATCCCTCCCAGCATCAGAGTCTTTTCCAGTGAGTCAACTCTTCGCATCAGATGGCCAAAGTACTGGAGTTTCAGCTTTAGCAGCATTCCTTCCAAAGAAATTCCAGGGTTGATCTCCTTCAGAATGAATTGGTTGAATCTCCTTGCAGTCCAAGGGACTCTCAAGAGTCTTCTCCAATACCACAGTTCAAAAGCATCAATTCTTCGGTGCTCTGCCTTCTTCACAGTCCAACTCTCACATCCATACATGACCACTGGAAAAACCATAGGCTTGACTAGACGAACCTTAGTCAGCAAAGTAATGGCTCTGCTTTTGAATATGCTATCTAGGTTGGTCATAACTTTTCTTCCAAGAGTAAGTGTCTTCTAATTTCACAGCTGCAGTCACCATC
>SJYC01038814.1:0-12007 GCA_006408675.1 Madoqua kirkii
GGGGGGGGGATGGAGAAAATACCTCCAGAAAGAATGAAGAGGCTGGGCCAAAGTGGAAACAATACTCCGTTGTGGATGTGTCTTATGATGAAAGTAAATTCTCAGGCAGTAAAGAACAATATTGAATAGGAACCTGGAGTATTAGGTCCATGAATCAAGGTAAATTGGACCTGGAAAACAGGAGATGGCAAGAGTGAATATCAACATCTTAGCCATCAGTAATGGAGAAGGCAATGGCACCCACACTCCAGTGCTCTTGCCTGGAAAATCCCATGGACAGAGGAGCCTAGAAGGCTGCAGTCCATGGGATCGCTGGACACGACTGAGTGACTTCACTTTCACATTTCACTTTCATGCATTGGAGAGGGAAATGGCAACCCACTCCAGTGTTCTTGCCTGGAGAATCCCAGGGACAAGGGAGCCTGGTGGGCTGCCATCTATGGGGTCACACAGAGTCAAACACGATTGAAGTGACTTAGCAGCAGCAGCAATCAGTAAACCAAATAAACAAGAATGGGTGAATTTGATTCAGATGATCATTGAATTACTATTACTGTGGGCAAGAATCCCTTAGAAGAAGTGGAATAGCCCTCATAGTGAATAAAATAGTTCAAAATGCAGTGCTTGGGTGCAACATCAATAGCAACAGATTGATCTCAGTTCTTTTCCAAGGCAAATCATTCAGCATCAAAGTAATCCAAGTCTATCCCACAACAACTAATGCCAAAGAAGCTCAATCTGAACAGTTTATGAAGACCTCCAAGACCTTCTAGCATTAACATTAAAAAAAAAGATATTATTTTCATCACCGGGGATTGGAATGCAGAAGTAGGCAATCAAGAGATACCTGTAGTAACAGGCAAGTTTGGTCTTGGAGTACAAAATGAAGCAGGGCAAAGGCTAACAGAGTTCTTCCAACAAGAGAAGTATAACACAGACATCACCAGATGGTCAATATTGAAATTAGATTGATTATATTCTTTGCCTGAAGGTGGAGAAGCTCTATATAGTCAGCAGAAACAAGACCTGGAGCTGACTGGCTCAGATCATGCACTCCTTATTGCAAATTTCAGGCTTAAATTGAAAAAGCAGGGAAAACCACTAGGACATTCCAGTAAGACCTAAATAGAGGTCTTACTATTTGTCATGGTAAAGGTGACAAATAGATTCAAGGGATTAGCTGTGATAGACGGAGTGCTTAAAGAACGATGGATGGAAATTCATAACATTGTACAGGAGACGGTGACCAAAACTATCCCCCTAAAAAAAAAAAAAGAAAGAAAGAAAGAAATGCAAAACGGCAAAATGATTGTCTGAGGAGGCCTTACAAATTGTCTGAGGCAAAAAAAGAGAAACAGAAGGTAAAGGAAAAAGGGAAAGATTTACTCAACTGAATGCAGAGTTCTAAACAGCAAGGAGAGATAAGAAAGCCTTCTTAAGTGAACAGTGCAAAGAAATTGAGGAAAACATTAGGATGGGAAAGACCAGAGATCTCTTAAAGAAAATTAGAGATTACAAAGGAACATTTCATGCAAAGATGGGTACAATAAAGGACAGAACTGGCAAGGACCTAACAGAAGCAGAGGAGATTAAGAAGAGGTGGCATGAATACACAGAAGTACTATACAAAAAGGGTCCATAAAAATACTGGCCCCCCAAAATGTCTTGACAATAGGCTGTATTTCAGAACACTTCATTCAGGCCTTATGTCAGTGTAGATATTAGAAGGCTTGGGAGAGTTTGCAGTCCTTAGCCTGGTTAAATTGTTATTTTAACCCTTCCTTTCCCTGAGTACCATTTATGGATAGTTTAGTTCATTTGTTTGTTTTTCGTGTTGTTTTTCTAAAGTGAAAGTGAAGTCGCTCAGTCATGTCCGACTCTCTACGACCCTGTGGACTGTAGCCCACCAGGCTCCTCCATCCATGGGATTCTCCAGGCAAGAATACTGGAGTGGGTTGCCATTTCTTTCTCCAGGGTATCTTCCTGACCCAAGGATCAAACCCAGGTCTCCCACATTGGAGGCAGATGCTTTAACCTCTGAGCCACCAGGGAAGCCCCTGTTTTCCCAAAGCTGTCCCACTTTACAGAAAAGGAAACCAAACAAAATGATACAAAACACAACATAATACAACAATAACAAAAAACAATGTGTAATCCGTTGACATAGTTTGGCTGCTGCTGTTGCTAAGTGCTTCAGTCGTGTCTGACTCTATGTGACCCCATAGACGGCAGCTCACCAGGCTCCCCCATCCTTGGGATTCTCCAGGCAAGAATACTGAAGTGGGTTGCCATTTTCTTCTCCAATGCATGAAAGTGAAAAGTGAAAGTGAAGTCGCTCAGTCGTGTCCAACTCCTAGTGACTCCATGGACTGCAGCCTACCAGGCTCCTCCATCCATGGGATTTTCCAGGCAAGAGTACTGGAGTGGGGTGCCATTGCCTTCTCCAACATAGTTTGGAGTTGTGGCTTATTAATTATTTTTTAATCTCAGAAAAAACCTTAACTCTATTGCTTAGATATAGAGTTCTGTAAAAGCCCTAGGCTTTCTGTGAGCAGGCTTTTTCTTTTATAAAGGAATGGAGATTACAGGAAAAAAAAAAAAAAACAGTTGGAGAAATCCTTTTAAATAATCTGCATATGAATAATCCCCAGGGATGTTATTTAGGCAAAAGAGTATAACAACTTCTACAAAATGGAAGTGACGCTAAACAGGGAAAAATAATTTTATAGATTATGTTTGAGAAAAAGTAAACTAGGAAAGGAAAGATGAAGAGTCTGATTCTTTACAAATGTTATATGCTTGGATAGTAAACACATCAGTAGCAATTCTGTGTTTTTTTCAGCCTTGCATGGTGCTTTTTTGGATGCAGAGTGTTTCTTGATGCTGTCAGTCCCAGTTCAGACCTCCATATTCCAGATTGCTTGTCTTACACTGGCTATGTATTAAAATTGCCTTATGTCGTACTCTACATGCAATCTAGAGAAACTTTTTTCATTGCAGAACAAACTTGAAAACACAAAATATTTCTATGAAAAGCAATTTTCTTTGCTAGGCTTTGCTTGTATTCCCAGTACAATTACTACAGATTATATGAGTTTGAAAATGAGCTTTCTTCCTTGCGATCCACTCCTACTTCTGTTTGATTCTCTCCTGAAGTCATAATCCTCTGACATAAGCCTGTTACCATGGAGATTAATGTGATGTTACAAATTTGCTATTATTTATGACTTCATTGTAAAATGGATCCAAAGAGAAATTAATCTCTGATTTCTTCACCAAATATTTGGGGAACCAGATGAGAACAGGTAAAAGTATTTCAGCTTGCACCTCTTAATTGGGAAATGGAAGTGTTTTCACTGGTAACAAATACAAATATCCAAGGAATAATAATTTTTAAGAATATTAAAATAAACACCTTAAAGGAAAGTTGAAATGTGAAATGGTAGGATAAATATATATATATATTCCATTTTTACATAATATCTTCTGAGAGCTACAAGATAAGTTCACCTTGAGAAGTGCAGCTGTGTCATTCTCTGAACAAGTTCCTCCTTGGTACTGCATGTTTACTTTCTTAGCAAAAGAAAGCCAAACAGTGAGCCCTCTTGGTGCATAAGCCCTTCAACCATTGAGATATTGAATTCTGATCTTTAATAAACCAACATTGATTTACTTCACTGCTTCTGTTTGCTTAGTTAAGCTCCACTGGCATAGGAAAAGGCACACATAATTTAATTAAATTACTTTTTTTCATTTGATTTTTTATTAGTGCATAAAGTAGGCTTTAAGCATTTGGAATTTATTTTTACCAGTAAAATATCTTTCATCTCTCTCGGAGGCAAAGTTTGAAATTTCAGTTAATTTCACCCCTCACTCTCAATACATACAAAGATAAAATACAACCAAAGGTCTTATTTTTGAATGTCAGATTTACTCTTTCTTTCTTAACATCAGTATTGACTCTTGAAGAATCCAGAGTAATATCTAAACAGAGCTGAGGTTTGAGATTTCTGGATTTCAGATGACAATAAGCAACTTGATATCTAACATTTTCAGTTAGGCAACATTTTGTTTTTGTTAGAACTGAATTTTTCCTGATCATCTAGGTTAGCCATTTAATAAATCAAAAAAGCATACTTGCAATGGTGAAGTCATCTGTCAAAACTCAGGAAGCTGATTGGTTGACAGTTTAGGGTTATAGTCAGAGATCTTGATAATTTAATTCCACATTATCAATGTTACTTGAAAAATACTCTTCTCTTGAGTTTACTTCAAATTAGAGAGTTAAAACTTGTTTTCCTAAATATAAAGGTTAATGTTAAACATATTTTTCATATCTAATTTTTGTTAGTTTTCTTTTTAAGACACTGGATATTTACTTTCCAAATGAAGGTCCTAGTTATTTCTGTGGGAAGGAAGTCAGTGAATTATTTTAGACTGTGAGTGGGATGCATGAAATAGCTTGTGATGTTGCACTTTGAGAGGCCTAGAAGCACATAGATTTGCCAGCTTTATTGGAGAATGACAAGGCAAAAAGCTGTGAATTCTGTTTTTCTGCACAATACACTTGTTTCATATGACTCCCTAGTGCAGGGTTAAAAAAATATAGTAGTAATACTTAGCTTTATGAAATTAGTCTAACCAAATGTTACAAATTTTTATGTATAGAATTCTTCTGAATTATACTGTTCTAGAGGTATTTCTCAATTAATGGAAGATACCTTTTTCTTATCTCCCAACATTTGAAGAGTCGAGAAGGGTTTTTCTGTCGCTTGATGCAGGCAAGGAGGCATTTTTCCGTTAGCTGAATGGCAGCCACCTCCTCCCTGTGTGGAGAACTAAGCTTGAGTGGATAGAAGAACATATAGGCAGAGTGGAGAGATGCAGTCTGTCTGGGATCCTGATGAAATATTGACACGCTAAAGTTAAACAGTCCTAGAACCTGAACTACTTTTGGACATAATTTTATATGATATAATAAATAACCTTAATACAGTACTGGCTAGTTTAGTTGCCTCCCAGATCTGCCCACTCCCATTGCCTTCTAGCACTCAACCATTGCCCTAATTCCTGGACAGAGTGAGGACCCGACTGTGGCAAAGTTTCTATTATATCCTTCATGTCTGGAGCCCCAGTTCAGAAGTTCATCCCACTGGAACCACTGAAACTCTGGCATTCCTCCTTAGTAGCTGCTTAGAGTGGCAATGAGAGGGTGTTAAACAAGAAATGAGAAGGAGTTGGAAGATAGTTTGCTGGCTTGTCCCCACACTGTGGGCTACATAGAGATTTAGTGGTTCCATGTAGCTGACATCCTACATGATTAAGCAATCAGTTACATTTTTCATAAGGCTGTGGCCAGCTGCATTATCCACTTCATAATGTTTTTCCCCATTCAGTGTTCATTCCACTTCCCCTTGCTCTTGCTTCCCTGGGATTATAATCCCTAATCTCAGTGAAAGGTTAAACTGGCAAATTACCTCTTAGATTCTATTTTCTAGGAAACTCAGATCTGAAGATTCCCTTAGAATCCTGTAGAGAGGTCCTAGAAGGCAACTCTCAGCATGGATTACCTGCCTAACAGGGGGCAATAGGGGCCAGATTGCTCCTGGTGTGGGAGTTGTGATAATCTCTGGCACTCATGGCCTCACAACTGCAAAAGTTTCCATAGTGGTAAATTAAGATGAGGTGGAAAGGCAAGTCACTGGAAATGATACAACTACTGTGCTTGATGGGGAAGGCAGAAAATAATGTAAGATTTATGGTAAGAAGTGGCTGTTTTTGATGGCACTGAGGGGCCTTTCTAAAGGACAGTGGTATATTTGGGTCTTAATTATTTATATAAGGTATGCTGAGAATGCCAGAGGACTTCCATAACAATTCTAAAGAAGACTAGTTTAAAAAGAAACAAAATAAAATGAAAACCACGCTTAGCATCTAATTATAAATGTGACAGACAACTGCAAAGGAAGCAAAGTAAAGATCTGCCCTATGTCTTATGTCAAAGTCAGGGCTCTGAAAAGGAAAGAGTAGGCCATTGAGACTAGCAGTGTGAGTGGGTAAGACTAAGAAATTTTAATCCTTTCATGCCTCTGAATCACTGGCCATAAGAAGCAGCCTCTTTTCTCTTTCTAGAGGATAACGGCCTCACAATAACTGGAGACTACAGTGTTTCTACATAAAACATTTACCCAGGAAAATGATGTTTGTTCTCATTACTCTCCCTCACTACTGTCCCCATTTAGTCAACTAACCAAAGTTATTCTATAGCTAATATTAATATTTAGCAGGAGGGAGTAGGGGTAAGGAATAGAGGAGTGGATCCCATGGGCTCACTGGATCCGCACTGAAACTCTGGCTTATCATTCCAGTGGCTCCTCAGAGGAGAAAATAGCACAATCTAAAAATGAGAGGCAGTAAATTTAAATGGCATAAACTTTAATCAATAAGAGATAGGAAATGGCAAACAAATTGCTAGGCCATTCTCCCCAGATGGATTGCTTTTGATACAGTGGTTTTATATGGCAGAAATCCTTTACAACTGAGCAAACCAGCTGCATTTTCTAAAAAAAAAAAAAGAAAAATTGTGTCTATCTGGATGTTAAACTTGTAAAGCTGGATTGGGAAAATTCTTGTTATGGAAAAATTCACCTTTGACTTGGAATTTGATGTTCTGGCGAGGATACTTGGACCTGATGGTGATAATTTGTAGGCATGGTTCCTGGGATCTGGTAAGCAACAATGAGAGCTGTTAAACAGGGCTAATATGCCAGAACTTCCTTGGCATGGTGTGAGGGAAGAAATCAGAAAACTTAGAGAATTCAGAATGTACCTCTGTATTACTAGGTAATATCTGAGACTCTATCACATTCACATGACTATATACCCTGGGGATTCAGCAAGGGATACTACCTTGTTTAGGCAATAAAGAATATACTGGGATGGAGGGTACCAGAATACTTTGAGAGGTCTAGTCAAGGTTGTGAAGGCTAGGTGTGTTAGTTAGAGTTGCTGCTGTAGCCCTGGGCTCCCTAATATCTATGAGGATTACAAAATACTAAAACAGAAGAGTCCAGGTGGAAACCCTTAACTGTCAGATGCAAAGTATGTGTATTTACTGTAATGGACAGCAAGGGCAGAGTGACAGCCCTGGGTGTCTTTGCCCACAGGAATCTATGGTAATGAATAATAGATTATAGTGGTGTCTTTGCAGTGGGGCATATAGATAGTGACTAAAATATTGCTTGCTTTTTACAATATAATAATAATAATCTTGAAAATGTTGAGCACAAGGCTGACACCTAACACTGCAATAAAAATGGTGAGTATTCGGCCTGTTTCCAGATATATATTAATTTACTGACTCATAGCCCATTGGCTGAAGGGGAAAATGTGTTTTGCTTTCAAAGGACTCTGCAATCATGCCAAAAATACTGTGTAAAAATACCTCTCTGATTATTTTTCAAAGAGTAAATCCCTCTCTACAGCACTTTTTAACAACATATTCTTTTCTCTAAAGAAAGAGGATAGTAGACTTTTAAAGGACTGTTAAATATGAAGTCTGTATGGACATTCACACCAGGTCACCTGAAACGTTGTCATGGTCTGATTAGGGTAAAGACTATGTAAGCCACATGATAAATTTAATTTTCTGGATCCAGTGTGTTTGAGCATCCATTCTGTAATTATTTCTCTAGTCCAGGAAAATATAATTGAAGTAGATATGCTATACTCAGAAACTGACAGAACCCTTACAATGGCATCCTGACTTATTCTGGGAAGCATTATGGAAGTCCTTAAAATTGTCCCAACACCTGTCCCAATAATTGAAAATAGCCATGATAAGAAATCGAAAGTAATGCTGTTCTTGGAATGAATCATGAGATTAGTAACATTACCGAAGATTTTGAGGCTATAGCAGAGGTGCCCCTTGTTTCGTTCCCTTACCTGAACACTACAAAAGCAGATGAATCTTGACAGTAGGTAATGACCTCCAATAAACCAAGCCAGGTGGTAGCTCTAATTGAAGCTGCCAGACTGAATGTGGAACGTGGCATGCTGAAGCATGATGTGCATGCACTGCCTCTTTTATTTAATATGGGATTATTATTTGGAGGATGCTTTCTTCTACATTAATATAAGTAGAACGTAAGTACAACTTCACATGATAAGGACAGCAGTACACTGACCCTATCCTTAGGGCTCTGTTAACTCTCCTGATTTCTATCATAAGGGGCTTTGATCATTGCATCTGTCAGAGTCTATGTAAGTAACAGAAATCATACCAATTACTTAAAAGATATATAGTATAAACAAGTGTTAACCTACACTAAGTGAACTGAGAAAGCAAAAGGAAGTTATCACAAAAGTGGAAATTACAGGACGCATTTATCACTCATAGCGTATTGAAAAGCAGAGACATTACTTTGCCAACAAAGGTCCATCAGGTCAAGGCTATGGTTTTCCCAGTGGTCATGTATGGATGTGAGAGTTGGACTGTGAAGAAGGCTGAGCACTGAAGAATTGATGCTTTTGAACTGTGGTGCTGGAGAAGACTCCTGAGAGTCCCTTGGAATGCAAGGAGATATAACCAGTACATTCTGAAGGATATCACCCCTGGGTGTTCTTTGGAGGGAATGATGCTGAAGCTGAAGCTCCAGTACTTTGGCCACCTGATGCGAAGAGCTGACTCACTGGAAAAGACTCTGATGCTGGGAGGGATTGGGGGCAGGAGGAGAAGGGGACAACAGAGGATGAGATGACTGGATGACATCACGGACTCGATGGACGTGAGCTTGAGTGAACTCCAGGAGTTGGTGATGGACAGGAAGGCCTCAGTTCAGTTCAGTTGTTCAGTCATATTCGATTCTTTGTGACCCCATGAACTGCAGCACGTCAGGCCTCCCTGACATAATCTTAGTTTTCTGAATGTTGAGCTTTAAGCCAACATTTTTACTCTCCTCTTTCACTTTCATCAAGAGGCTTTTTAGTTCCTCTTCACTTTCTGCCATAAGGGTGGTGTCATCTGCATATCTGAAGTTATTGATATTTTTCCCAGCAATCTTGATTCCAGCTTGTGCTTCTTCCAGCCTAGTGTTTCTCAAGATGTACTCTGCATATAAGTTAAACAAGCTTGGTGACAATATACAGCCTTGACGTACTCCTTTTTCTATTTGGAACCAGTCTGTTGTTCCATGTCCAGTTCTAACTGTTGCTTCCTGACCTGCATACAGATTTCTCAAGAGGCAGGTCACGTGATCTGTATTCCCACCTCTTTCAGAATTTTCCACAGTTTATTGTGATCCACACAGTCAAAGGCTTTGGCATAGTCAATAAAGCAGAAATAGATGTTTTTCTGGAACTCTCTTGCTTTTTCTATGATCCAGAAGATGTTGGCAATTTGATCTCTGGTTCCTCTGCCTTTTCTAAAACCAGCTTGAACATCAGGAAGTTCACAGTTCATGTATTGCTGAAGCCTGGCTTGGAGAATTTTGAGCATTACTTTACTAGCATGTGAGATGAGTGTAATTGTGTGGTAGTTTGAGCATTCTTTGGCATTGCCTTTCTTAGGGATTGGAATGAAAACTGACCTTTTCCAGACCTGTGGCCACTGCTGAGTTTTCCAAATTTGCTGGCATATTGAGTGCAGCACTTTCACAGCATCAGGATTTGAAATAGCTCCACTGGAATTCCATCACCTCCACTAGCTTTGTTCGTAGTGATGCTTTCTAAGTCCCATTTGATTTCACATTCCAGGATGTCTGGCTCTAGGTGAGTGATCACACCCTCATGATTATCTTAGCCGTGAAGATCTCTTTTGTACAGTTCTTTGATGTATTCTTGCCACCTCTTCTTAATATCTTCTGCTTCGGTTAGGTCCAGACCATTTCTATCCTTTATTGAGCCCATCTTTGCATGAAATGTTCCCTTGATATCTCTAATTTTCTTGAAGAGGTCTCTAGTCTTTTCCATTTTGTCACAAATAGAGACGACTGAGTGACTGAACTGAACTGAACTGAACTGAACTGAACTGAACTGAGGTTTGATGGTAAAAGGGAAGATATTGGGACTTTATAATCTGGAGCCTTGAACAAGGAACTCAGACCTCGAAGAGGGGCCTTGCATGGCCCCTCTTGTAAGTGCTTAACAGCTCAATGGAAGGACACTGCAGCTGGGATTTAGACTAGTGAGGCGAGAACTCAGCTGATGTGCTAAGTCAGAAAAGGTGTGATAAAGCTGATGATAGTTGTATGGAGAAACTACAAAATGGAACTACCTCCTGTTACTGGAAACAGCTAGGAACAAGGTAAATCATGGGCATGAGAGTAAAGTGTATCACACCATGGAAAAACTCCTAAAGAGGAGAGTCTCAACAGTAGGTGAATAAAATCACACATCCTGAGCATATTCACCACCCTCTCTCCTTGGCCACCTCATCATTGCACAGCAAGACCCCTTAAAGAGAAAACGTGATATGAGAGATGGAGGTTACTCATGGATTAGTAGCGTAAATTCTCTTTAACCAAAAATGATATAGCTACTGCCACTACTAATTGGCCAAACTGATAGTGAAAAAAACTGAGACTCTTGTGGATATAGCCCCTGAGATACCTGTTTTATACTGAGCTGTCTTATTAGAACCCCCCTAGGACCACTGAGCTGGACGTTGGCTTTTTCTCCTGTTCCCAGAACTTAGTTCTTTCATTTCCCCTTTTTTCAACTCTCTCTCTTCCTCCTTCCTTTCCTTTCTTTCCTTCTCTCCCTTCCTTCCTTCTTCCTCTTTCTCTTCTTCATTTGCTTCCTTTCTTCTTTCCCTTTCCTCATTTCAGTCACTCAGTCATGTCTGACTCTTCACGACCCCATGAACCATCACCAGCTCCCAGAGTTTACCCAAACTCATGTCCATTGAGTCAGTGATGCCATCCAATCATCTCACCCTCTGTTGTCCCCTTCTTCTCCCACCTTCAGTCCCTCCCAGCATCAGGGTCTTTTCAAATGAGTCAGCTCTTCGCATCAGGTGGTCAAAGTATTGGAGTTTCAGCTTCAACATCAGTCCTTCCAAAGAACAACCAGGGCTGATCTCATTTAGGATGGACCAGTTGGATCTCCTTGCAGTCCAAGGTACTCTGAAAAGTCTTCTCCAACACCACAGTTCAAAAGCATCAATTCTTCAGCTCTCAGCTTTCTTTATAGTCCAATTCTCACCTCTATACATGACTACTGGAAAAACCATAGCCTTGATGAGATGGACTTTTGTTGGTAAAGTAATGTCTCTGCTTTTAATCTTATTTTATTTTATTTATTTATTTTTAATTTATTTTTTTCTGATTCTTTTTTTAAATACTTTATTCTATTTTACAATACTGTATTGATTTTGCCATACATTGACATGAATCAACCACAGGTGTACACGAGCTCCCAATGCCGAAGCCCCCTCCCACCTCCCACCCCACACCATCTCCCCGGATCATCCTGTACACCAGTCCCAAGCATCCTGTATCCTGTATTGAACATAGACTGGTTCTTCATTTTGTAGACTCTTGTATCACAGCCATTCTGACTGGTGTGAAGTGGTACCTCATTTTATTTAGTTCGTTTTTTTTTTTCTTTTTTTAAATTTTATTTTTACTTTATTCTACTTTACAATACTGTATTGGTTTTGCCATACATTGACATGAATGAGCCACAGGTGTATACGAGCTCCCAATCCCAAATCCCCCTCCCACCTCCCACCCAATATCATCTCTCTGGATCATCCTTGTGCTCCAGCCCCAAGCACCCTGTATCCTGTATCAAACATAGACTGGCACTTCACTTCTCACAGGATAGTATACATATTTCAATGCCATTCTCCTAAATAATCTCCCCCCTCCCCCCTCCCTCTCCCTCAGAGGCCAAAAGTTCCTTCTATACATCTGTGTCTCTTTTGTTGCCTCACATACAGGGTCATCATTACTATCTTTCTAAACTCCATATATATGTGTCAGTATACTGTATTGGTGTTTTTCTT
>SJYC01038816.1:0-17588 GCA_006408675.1 Madoqua kirkii
TGGCTGTACTAGTTTGCATTCCCACCAACAGTGTAAGAGGGTTCCCTTTTCTTCAAATCCTCTCCAGCATTTATTGCTTGTAGATTTTTGGATCACAGCCATTCTGACTGGTGTGAGATGGTACCTCATTGTGGTCTTGATTTGCATTTCTCTGATAATGAGTGATGTTGAGCATCTTTTCATGTGTTTGTTAGCCATCCGTATGTCTTCTTTGGAGAAAAGCCTATTTAGTTCTTTGGCTCATTTTTTGATTGGATCATTTATTTTTCTGGAGTTGAGCTGCATGAGTTGCTTGTATATTTTTGAGATGAGTTGTTTGTCCATTGCTTCATTTGCTATTGTTTTCTCCCATTCAGAATGCTGTCTTTTCATCTTACTTATAGTTTTCTTTGTTGTGCAGAAGCTTTTAATTTTAATTAGATCTCATTTGTTTATTTTTGCTTTTATTTCCAGTATACTGGGAGATGGATCATAGAGGATCCTGCTGTGATTTATGTTGAAGAGTTTTGCCTATGTTCTCCTCAAGGAGTTTTATAGTTTCTGGTCTTACGTTTAGATCTTTAATCCATTTTGAGTTTATTTTTGTGTATGGTGTTAGAAAGTGATCTAGTTTCATTCTTCTACAAGTGGTTGACCAGTTTTCCCAGCACCACTTGTTAAAGAGACTGTCTTTACTCCATTGGATATTCTTGCCTACTTTGTCGAAGATAAGGTGGCCATAGGTGTGTGGGTTTATCTCTGGGCTTTCTATTTTGTTCCGTTGATTTATATTTCTATCTTTGTGCCAGTAGCGTACTGTCTTAATGACTGTGGCTTTGTAGTAGAGCCTGAAGTCAGTCAAGTTGTTTCCTCCAGTTCCATTCTTCTTTCTCAACATTGTTTTTGCTATTCGAGGTTTTTTGTATTTCCATACAAATCTTGAAATTATTTGTTCTAGTTCTGTGAAAAATGCTGCTGGTAGCCTGATAAGGATTGCATTGAATCTGTAGATTGCTTTGGGTAGTATACTCATTTTCACTATATTGACTCTTCTGATAGATGAATGTGATATATTTCTCCATCTATTAGTGTCCTCTTGATTTCTTTTATCAGTGTTTTATAGTTTTCAATATATAGGTCTTTAGGTAGGTATATTCCTAAGTATTTTATTCTTTTCATTGCAATGGTGAATGGAATTGTTTCCTTAGCTTTGCATTTAATGTAAATTATTCTGAGAAAAGATCATTGGCCTAAATTACTGGAGAATTAGGCTAGTTCTGACTTTACCTAGCTTGCCATGTAGCCTGAAGTAGCAGCTTCTCTGTGCTCTGTTTTTTCTAACCTGAAAAATAGGGGTTTGGATTTTTCCCCTTATCTTCTTTGATGATACCATTTATGTTTATAACATGCTCCATTTAGTACCATTTCTCTTTCCATTCAATGCTTCTTAATGAGAGTGCTCCCTTTCCCCACCAGGTTGAGAATTGCCGCTAGATAGTCTCTAGCATCACTCAGAGCTATTAAACTCTGTGTGTCCCAACTTAAGAAAGGTCAGGAGTTCACTGTTAAGCTTTTAGGCCAATACTTATTCAATGTCTTTCATATTGCTTTCATGTAAGAATGATTAGTACTTTTTTCAGGAGGATGTCTCTCATGTTAAACCATCATTTTTTTGTATTACAAATAGCTTAATTTTCTCTTCAGTGTGTCAGATACAGGTCCCAAAAGTCAGCTTTAAGGATGCCTTCTGTATAGTGTAAGCAGTTTGGGATCTATAGAGCTAACTTCTCATTTTGAATCAGCAATGAGAAATAGCTTATTCAGTGCCTAAATTAGCATTGATAAACTTTTACATTTATACAGAGGGATCCAGGGAAGATGTAAGGGCACATTATAAACTTTCATTACAGATTTATTTTAGCCAGTATTTAATTTATATTTTAAAGGATTTTAATTTGGAGGGTAAGTGATTTCATTGCCAAGTCCTTCTAGTCATAATTATAAGCTATTGGTTGAATGTCCAAAATTAATTATAATTATTGCTGTGAAAAGAGGAAGGAAACAGAGCAATGTTGCCATTCACTAGGTATCTTTATCTGAAAGAATATTTGGGAAGTGAGCCAGCACTGCTCTACTGCTATTAAAAGAAAGCAGTCAATTTGACTTTGTCATTCACAAAGAAAAAATATTGCCCTTTAAGATTTGCTTTTTCTGTAGATTGAAGTGCACTTATCTCTTTCTTTCCTCGTTTTCCATACTCTTAACATTTCCACAGAAGAAAGAAATTTGCACTGTCCAGAAGGAATGAGAATGTAAGAAACTCTTCTGGCCTCCGTTCCTATATATTTGTAATCATTGCTTTTAGGAGACAGAAGATGTGGTTTCCCTGAAGAGTGATATCTGGAGATGTGTCTGCTTCTCTCATTTAAAGCTGTTTGGCTTCAGGAGTCTGAGCTCTGAGCTTGCTCCTATTTCCATGTTTAAGCACCCAGTAAATGGATCAGACTCCATACTTGTCTCTGTCTTTGCTCTAAGGGCTCAATGGGTATAAGCCTACAGCTGTGATTAAGAGGAATGTCTTTGTAGACCTTTGCTCTTTAAATGGCTCTCTGAAAGTCCAGACTTTAGGATAGGGGTGAGAGCGAGGGAAAGATATTAGGAGGCCAGAGGTTGGTCACATGTCCAAATCAAAGAGGTGCCTTAGTTTCTATCAGTTTGATACCCTATTTCATAATTGCTTTGAAGTTTGGATGTAATATTAGAATGTGAACAGTTATCATCCTTAAAACCTAATAATTAATTTTGCTAAATTATGAACAAGAGACAAATAATTACTATCACAGATATCTGCTTTATTTATTATGAACCAATAGATTAATCCATTCTAGCTTTTTGCTTTATTACAGACTTTCTAAGAGTAGTTTTAGGTTGGTTTTTTTTTTTAATCATAAATGGGTGTGCTTTATGTCAAAGGTTTTTTCTACATCTATTGATATGACCATATGATTTAATATTTTGGTCTGTTGTTGTGATGGATTACATTACTTGATTTCTTTTATAATCTTATTTATTTATTTGTATAGCTATTTTTGTCTAAGCTGCATGTACATTGCTGCGTGGGCTTTTTTTCTAGTTGTGTCAAGCTGGGGCTACTCTAGTTGTGGTGTGCAGGCTTCTCATTGTGGTGACTTCTCTTGTTGCAGAGCACAGGCTCTATAGCATGTGGATTTCAGTAGCTGCAGTGCTTGGGCTCAGTAGTTTTGGTTCCCAGACTCTAGAACACAGGCTCAATAGTTGTGATGCACAGGCTGAGTTGCTCAGTGGAATGTGGGATCTTCCTGGACAAGGGATCAAACATGTCTCTTGCATTGGCAGGTGGATTCTTTATCACTGAGCCACTTATGAGGCATTTTTATACATTCAGTTCAGTTCAGTTCAGTTGCTCAGTCATGTCTGACTCTTTGCGACCCCATAGACTGCAGCACACCAGGCCGTCCTGTCCATCACCAACTCCCAGAGTTTATCCAAACTCATGTCCTTTGAGTAGATGATGCCATCCAGCCATCTCATCCTCTGTAATCCCCTTCTCCTCCTGCCTTCAATCTTTCCCATCACCAGGGTCTTTTCAAATGAGTCAACTCTTTGCATCAGGTGGCCAAAGTATTGGAGTTTCAACCTGAACATCAGCCCTTCCAATGAACACCTAGGACTGATCTCCTTTATGATGGACTGGCTGGATCTCCTTGCTGTCCAAAGGACTCTCAAGAGTCTTCTCCAACACAACAGTTCAAAGGCATCAATTCTTCAGCACTCAGTTTTCTTTATAGTCCAACTCTCACATCCATACATGACTACTGGAAAAACCATAGCTTTGACTAGATGGACCTTTGTTGGCAAGTAATGTCTCTGCTTTTGAATATGCTATCTAGGCTGGTCATAGCATTTCTTCCAAGGAGCAAGCATATTTAATTTCATGGCTGCAGTCATCATCTGCAGTGATTTTGGAGCCCCCTCCAAAATAAAGTCTGCCACTTTTTTCACTGATTCCCCATCTATTTGCCATGAAGAGATGGGACCAGATGCCATGATCTTAGTTTTCTGAATGTTGAGCTTTAAGCCAACTTTTTCACTCTCCTCTTTTACTTTCATCAAGACCTTCTTTAGTTCCTCTTCACTTTCTGCCATAAGGGTGGTGTCATCTGCATATCTAAGGTTACTGATATTTCTCCCGGCAATCTTGATACCAGCTTGTGCTTCATCCAGCTCAGCGTTTTTCATGATGTACCCTGCATATAAGTTGAATAAGCAGGGTGAAAATACACAGCTTTGACATACTCCTTTTCCTATTTGGAGCCTGTCATACATATACTCGGAGAAGGCAATGGCACCCCACTGCAGTATTCTTGCCTGAAAAATCCCACAAATGGAGGAGCCTGGAAGGCTGCAGTCCTCAGGGTCGCTGAGGGTCGGACATGAGTGAGCGACTTCACTTTCACTTTTTACTATCATGCATTGGAGAAGGAAATGGCAACCCAGTCCAGTTTCTTGCCTGGAGAATCCCAGGGATGGGGGAGCCTGGTGGGCTGCCCTCTATGAGGTTGCACAGAGTCAGACACGACTGAAGCAACTTAGCAGCAGCAGCAGCAGCATACATTATACTCTACTAAAAGATATTATAAGATATTGCCTGTAAGTCACTGTGCCATGCAATACATGCTTTTTGGTTACCTATTTTAAATATATTATTTAAATCTCTTAATCCCATACCCCTAACTTGCCCCTGCTCCCTTTTGGTAACCACAAATTTGTTTTTTATGTCTATGAGTCTGTTTCTGTTTTGCAAATACATTAATTAGTATTATTTTTTAGATTCCACATAACTGATATTATGTAGTATTTGTCTTTATCTGTCTGACTGAAGTTTCACTAAGCATAATATTCTCTAGGTCAATCCATACTGCTGCAAATGATGGGATTTTATTCTTGTTTATGAATGAATAGTATGTCATTGTATATTTTGTATTACATCTTATTTACCTATTTGTCTGTTGATGGGCACTTGGGGTGCCTCCACGTTTGGGCTATTGTAAACATTGCTTCAGTGAACATTGGAGTACCTGTATTTTTTGAATTGATATTTTCATATTTTTCAAATATATACCTAGGGGTGAATTGCTGTATCATATGGTAGGTCTACTTTTAGCTTTTTGAGAAACTTCCATACTGTTTTCCATAGTTGCTGCACCAAGTTACATTTCCACCAACAGTGTACAGGGGCTCCCTTTCTCCACATTCTGATGTTAATCATTTGTAGTCTTTTTAATGAACATCATTCTGACAGGTATGATGTGATATCTCTTTGTTTCTTTGATTTGAATTTCTCTGGTAATTAGCATTGTTGAGCATCTTTTCATGTGCTTGTTAGTCATTTGTATGTCTAGAAAAATGTCTGTTCAGGTCTTCTGCATATTTTTAATTGAGTTTTGGGATTTTTTATATTAAGTTTTATTAGTTGTTTGTGTATTTTGCTATTAACCTCTTGTCAGTCATATGAGTTTTAAATCTTATTTCCCATCCTGTAGGATCTTCATTTTGTCAATGATTTTCTTGGGTGTTTAAAAGCTTTTAACTTTAAACTTGTTCATTTTGCTTTTATTTATTTTACCTCAGGAGACAGTTCCAAAAAATTTATGTCAAGAATGTCTTTCTGTATTCTCTTCTAGGAATTTTATGGTTTCATGTCTTACATTTAGGCCTTTAATACTTTTTGAGTTTATTTTTTGTATATGATATGAGAAAATGTCCTCACCAGTTAAATAAGAACAAAAATGTAGCAGTTTTATGTCAACAAATTGGACAATCTAGAGTAAATGGACAAATTCTAAAAACATACAACCTCTGAAGACAGAATCAAAAAGAAACAGACAACTTGAACAAGACTGATCACTAGTAGTAAAATTAAGTTTGTAATCAAAAAACTTCCAGCAAACAAAGTCCAGAACTAGATGGCTTTACAGGGGAATTCTACCAAACATAGAAAAAAGGATTAACTATTATCTTTTTCAAAATGTTGCAAAAAGCTGTCAAGGACAGTACACTGCCAAATTCATTCGGTGAGATCACCATTACCCTAATGCCCAAACCAAAAAGACTACAATATCTTTACGGACAATATCTTTGATGAATATAGATGCCAAAATTCTCCACAAAGTATTAGCAAGACAAATCCAACATTATATAGAAAGGATCATACAGATGACCAAGTGGGATTTATTCAAGGAATGTAAGAATAGGTAAACATTCACAAATCAATCAATGTGATAGGAAAAATAAAAATCACATGATAATCTCAGTAGATACAGAAAAACATTTGACAAAATTCAACATCCATTCATGATAAAAACTCTTATCAGAGTAGGTATAGAAGGAATATATTTCAACATAATAAAGGCCATTTATACACTTAGGGCAAATCAATAGCTAACATCATATTCAGTGGTGAAATGCTGAAAGTTTTTCCTTTAAACTCAGGACCAAGAAAAGGAAGCTCACCTTATATTTAACAGAGTATTGGAAGTCCCAGCTACATCAATCAGACAATAAAAAGAAATCTATGGCATCTATATTGGAAAGGAAGAAGTAAAATTGTCAGTATTTGCATATGACATGGTATAGATTCTTCATATAGAAAGCCCACAGTATTCAATCAAGAACTATAAGGACTAATAAATGAATTCAGAAAAGTTTCAGGATATAAGATTAATGTACGGAAATCTATTTCTTTTGGATACACTTATAATTAACTCTTGGAAAGAGAAAGTTTAAAAACATAGTTACATTTAAAATTGCATCAGAAAGCATGAAATAACTAGCAATAAACTTATCTAAGGAGGTGAAAGACATATACTCTGAAAACTATAAAACACTGATGAAGGAAATTGAAGATAATACAAAGAAATGGAAGGATATACTGTGCTCTTGAATTGGCAGACTTAACATTGTTAAAATGGTCATAGTACTCAAAGAAACCTATAGATTTAAAGCAATTCCTATCATAAAACACATGATGTTTTTCACAGAACCAGAATAAGTAATCCTAAAATTCATATGGAACCACAGAACATCCCTAAGTTGTCAATAAATCTTTAGAGAAAAGGACAAAGCTGGAGGTATTATGTTCCCAGTCTTTAGACCATACTGCAAAGCTACAGTAATCAAAACAGCTTGGTACTGGCACAATAACAGACACATAGATTAGTGGAACAGAATAGAGTCCCCAGAAATAAAGTCACACATCTATGGTCAATTAACCTATGAAAAAAGAGGAAAGAATATGCAATGGAGAAATGACAGGCTATTCAACAAGTCGTGCTGGGAAAACTGGACAAATATACAGAAAATAACAAAATTAGAATATTTCCTTATAGTAACTGATTTTTAAATATTGAACCAGCTTTATATATCTGAGATAAATCCCTCTTGGTTGTAGTGTATCAATTATTTTTACATTTTTTTTGTATTTGATTTTTAATATATTGTTGAGAATTTTTGCATCTATGTTCATGAGAAATATTGGTCTGTAGTTTTCTTTCCTTTTCATGTCTTTATCTGGTTTTAGTATTGATGTAAAGCTGGTATAGAATGAGGAGGTATGCCCTTTATTTCTATTTTCAGAAAAGATTGTAGAGAATTTATATAATTCTCCCTTAAATGTTTGGAAGAATTCCCCAGTGAACCCATCTAGGTTCAGTTCAGTTCAGTTGCTCAGTACTGTCCGACTCTTTGTGACCCCATGAACTGCAGTATGCCAGCCCTCCCTGTCCATCACCAACTCCTGTAGTTCACTCAAACTCATGTCCATCAAGTTGGTGATGGCATCCAGCCATCTCACCCTCTGTCACCCCCTTCTCCTCCTGCCCCCAATCCCTCCCAGCATCAGAGTCTTTTCCAATGAGTCAACTCTTCACATGAGGTGGCTAAAGTACTGGAGTTTCAGCTTCAGCATCATTCCTTCCCAAGAACACCCAGGACTGATCTCCTTCAGAATGGACTGGTTGGATCTCCTTGCAGTCCAAGGAACTCTCAGGAGTCTTCTCCAATACCACAGTTCAAAAGCATCAGTTCTTCAGCTTTCTTCACAGTCCAACTTTCACATCCATATATGACCACTGAAAAAACCATAGCCTTGAGTAGACGGACCTTTGTTGGCAAGGTAATGTCTCTGCTTTTGAATATGCCATCTAGGTTAGGTGCACTGTATTCGGAAGGGTATTAATTGTTGATTCAGTTTTGCTAATGTGAATAGGCCTATTCAGATCATCTGTTTCTCCTTGCGTGAGTTTTGCCTTTCTAGGAATTGGTCCATCTAAGTTATCACTTTCGTGGGCATAGAGTTGTACATAGTATTTCTTTATAGTCCTTTTCATTTTCATGAGATTTATGGTGGTCTCATTTCTGATAATTAGTAATTTGTGTCTTTTTTTTTTCTTTAGTTAGCTTGTTCAGAGGCTTATCAATTTCATTGATCTTTTCAAGGAAGCAGCTTTTGGTTTCCTTGAGTTTTGTTGACTTCCTATTTTCCAATTTCATTAATATCTGCTCTAATTCTTATTTCTTTTTTTAACTTATTTGGTTTTAATTTGCTCTTCTTTTTCTAGTTTCCTGTGATGGAAGCCTAGAAATTGAATTTCTTTCTTTCTTCTTTTCTAATGCATGCATTCACTCCTATAAATTTCCTTCTAAACACTTCTTTCACTGCATTCCACATATTTTAATAAGTTACATTTTAATTTTCACTTAATTCAAAATATTTTAGAATTTCTCTTGATATTTCTTTTAATTTATTTATTTTTTAACATAAAAACATTTTATATTGGGATATAGCCAATTAACAGTGTTGTGATAGTTTTAGGTAAACAACAAAGGGACGCAGCCATACATATACATATATCTGTTCTTCCCCAAATGCCCCTCTCATTCAGGCTGGCACATAACATTGGGCAGATTTTCAAGTTCTGTGCAATATGTATTTTGGTTATCCATTTTAAATATAGCCGTGTGTACATGACCTTCCCAAAATTCTTAACTATCCCTACCCCTGGCAATCATGAATTCATTTTCTAAGCCTGTGAGTTTCTTATCTATTTTGTCAGTAGGTGCACTGTATCATTTCTTTTTGGATTCTAGATATAAGGGATGTCATATGATGGTTCTCTTTCTCTGTCTTACTTAATTCACTAAGTACAACATGTTCTAGGTCCATCTATGTTGCTGCAAATGGCCTTATTTCATTCCTTTTAATGACTGAGTAATATTCCATTGTATATATGTACCAAATCTTCTTTATCTACTCCTCTTTCAATAGACATTTAGGTTGTTTCCATGTCTTGGCTATTGTTAACAGTACTGCAATGGACATTGGGGTGTATGTACCTTTTGGGGCCATGTTTTTTTCTGGATATATGCTCAGGAGTGTGATCTCAGGGTAATATGGTAGCTCATATGACCCTACAAACTAAGATTATGGCATCTGGTCCCATCACTTCATGGTAAATAGATGAGGTAACAAAGAAAAGAGTGACACACTTTATTTCCTTGGGCTCCAAAATCTCTGCAAATGGAGACTGTAGCCATGAAATTAAAAGATGCTCTTCCATCTAGTCAAGGCTATAATTTTTCCAGTGGTCATGTATGGATGTAAGAGTTGGACTGTGAAGAAAGCCGAGTGCCGAAGAATTGATGCTTTTGAACTGTGGTTTTGGAGAAGACTCTTGAGAGTCCCTTGGACTGCAAGTGGATCCAACCAGTCCATTCTGAAGGAGATCAGTCCTGGGTGTTCTTTGGAAGGACTGATGCTAAAGCTGAAACTCCAGTACTTTGGCCACCTGATGCCAAGAGTTGACTCATCGGAAAAGACTGTGATGCTGGAGGGATTGGAGGCAGGAGGAGAAGGGGACGGCAGAGGATGAGATGGCTGGATGGCATCACTGACTCGATGGACATGAGTTTGAGTGAACTCCAGGAGTTGGTGATGGACAGTGAGGCCTGGCGTGTTGCAATTCATGGGGTCACAAAGAGTCATACACGACTGAGTGACTGAACTGAACTGAACTGCTCCTGGAAGAAAAGCTATGACTAACCTAGACAGTGTATTAAAAAGCAAAGACATTATTTTGCTGGCAAATGTTTATCTAGTCAAAGCTACGGTTTTTCCATTAGTCATGTATGGGTGTGGGAGTTGAACCATAAAGAAGGCTGAGCACTGAAGAATTAATGCTTTTAAACTGTGGTGTTGGAGAAGACTCTTGAGAGTCCCTTGAACAGCAAAGAAATCAAACCAGTCAATCCTAAAGGAAATCAGCCATGAATATTCATTAGAAGGATTGATACTGAAGCTTAAGTTCCAATACTTTGACCACCTGATGCAAAGAGCCAACTCATGAGAAAAGATCCTGATGCTGGGAAAGACTGAAGGCAGGAGCAGAAGGGGACAAGAGAGGATAAGACTGTTGGATTACATCACTGACTCGATGGACATGAGTTTGAGCAAGCTCCAGGAGATGATGAAGGACAAGAAAGCCTGGCATGCTGCAGTCCATGGGGTTGCAATGTATTGGACAGGGCTGAGTTACTGAACAACAACAAATGGTAGCTTTATTTTCAGGTTTTTAGGAACCTCCATACTCTTCCCCATATTGACTGTACCAATTTACATTATTACCAACAGTGAAGGAGGTTTCTCTTCTCTCCACAGCCTTTCCAGCATTTATTGTTTGTGGATTTTTTGATGATAATCATTCTGAATGATGTGAGGTGGTATCTCATTGTTGTTTTGATTTGCATTTCTCTAATAACTAGTGATTTTGAACATCTTTTCATGTGCTTTTTGACCACCTGTATGTCCTCTTTAGAGAAATGTCTGTTCAGGTCTTCTGCCCATTTTTGAGTGGGTGTTTGTATTATTTGGAAGTGTGATGTTTTATTTCCATTTGGGAGGGTTGTCCAATTTTCCAGTTTCTGTTATTCATTTCTAGTTTAATTTTACTGTGGTCTGTGAGCAGACATTGTATTATTTCTGTTCTTTTAAATTTGTTACATTTTAACTTGTTATGCTTTATGGCCCAGACTGGGCTTCCCTGATAGCTCAGTTGGTAAAGAATCCACCTGCAATGCAGAAGACCCTGGTTCAATTCCTGGGTTGGGAAGATAGGTTGGAGAAGAGAGAGACTACCCATTCCAGTATCCTTTAGCTTTCCTGGTGGCTCAGCTGGTGACTAATCTGTCTGCAATGCAAGAGACCTGGATTCAATCCCTGGGTTGGGAAGATCCCCTGGAGAAGGGAAAGGCTATCTACTCCAGTATTCTAGCCTGGAGAATTCCATGGACTGTATAGTCCATGGGGTCACAAAGAATCAGACACGACTGAGCAACTTTCACTTTCATGGCCCAGATTATGACCTATTTTGGTGAAAGTTCCATGTTAGTTTGAGAAAAATGTGAATTATGCTCTTGTTGGATGGAGTAGTCTTCTAGATATTAGCTAATACAGTAGACTGATGGTGTTGTTGAGTTCAACTGTGTGTCCTTGCTGATTTCTCTCTGGTTGATCGGTCCAGTTCTTTGAGTGGAGTGTTGAAGTCTTCAGCTGTAATAGTGGATTCATCTCTTTTTCCATGTAGTTCTCTCAATTTCTGTCTCATACAGTTTGATGCTTTTTTGTTAGATGCAACATGTTAGGATTATTATATCTTCTTGGAGAATTGACCTCTTATTATTATGCAATGCCCTTCTTTATATTAATACCTGATCATTTTTCTTACTTTGAAATATTCTTTGCTTGAAATTAATATAGCTTTTCCTTCTTATTTTGATAGGTATTGCCATGTTGTATTTTACTCCATAATTTACCTCTTTTTGGTTTCTTCATCTTTTGTTCAACATTGTACTTGAGGTTCCAGCCAATATAGTAAGGCAGTAAAAGGAAACATGTTTCAACCAGCTTGAAACATTAAAACTGTATTTATTCTAAGAAGGTATAATTGTTTATGTAGAAAACCCAATGATCCTCAAGAATATCACTAGAACTAATAAATAAGTCCAGTAGGGATGAAGCATTCAAGATCAATATACAAAAATTAATTGACTTTCTATGTAGTAGCAAAGGCAACAGTATGAAAAGGCAAAATGATGTGACACTGGAAGATGAACCCCTCAGGTCAGAAGGTGTCCAATATGCTACTGGGGAAGAGTGGAGGGCGATTACTAATAGGTACAGAAAGAATGAAGCAACTGGGCTAAAGCAGAAAAGATCCTGAGTTGTGGATGTATCTGGTGGTAAAAGTCCAGTGCTGTAAGAACAATGTTGCATAGGAATCTGGAATGTTAAGCACAAAGTCAAGGTATATTAGACATGGTCATGTAGGAGATGGAAAGAATGAACATTGAAATTTTAGGAATCAGTGAACTAAAATGGATGGGAAAGGGCAAATTTAATTCAGATGCCCATTATATCTACTGCTGTGGTCAAGAATCCTTTAGAAGAAATGGAGTAGCCCTCATAGTCAACAGAGTCTGAAATGTAGTACTTTGTTGCAATCTCAAAAACAACAGAATGATCTCAGTTCATTTCCAAGACAAACCATTCAACATCACAGTAATCCAAGTCTATGACCCAACCTCTGATACCAAAGAAGCTTAAGTTGAATGGCTCTAGAACTAACACCAAAGAATGATGTCCTTTTCATCACAGGGGATTGGGATGCAAACTTCTTAATTTGGAGTTAAGAGATACCTGGAGTAACAGGCAAATTTGGCTTTGGAGTACAAAATAAAGCAGGGTAAAGGTTAACACAGAATTTTGCCAAGAAAATACAATGTTCGTAGCAAATATCATTTTCCAATAACACAAGAGATGACTTTATACCTGGACATCACCAGATGGTCAATACTGAAATCAGATTGATTATATTCTTTGCAGCCCAAAGAATATATACAGAATATATACAGCCCAAAGAATTCTATACAGTTAGCAAAAACAACTCCTGGAGCTGACTGTGGCTCAGATCATAAGCTCCTTAGTGAAAAATTCAGGCATAAATTGAAAAAACTATGGAAAACCATCAAACCATTCAGGCCAGGTATGACCTAAATCAAATCCCTTATGATTATACAGTGGAGGTGATTCAGGGGATTAGCTGTGGTAGACAGAGTGCCTGAAGAACTGTGGATGGAGTTTCATAACATTGTAGAAGAGGCAGTGATCAAAACCATCCCAAAGAAAAAGAAATGTAAGAAGGCAAAAAGGTTGTCTGAGGAGACTACAAAAAGGTGAGGAAAGAAGAGAAGTGAACAGCAAGGGAGAAAAGGAAAGCTATACCCAAATAAATGCAGCATTCCAGAGAATAGCAAGGAGAATAAGTATTTCTTAAATTAACAGTGCAAAGAAGAAAAGGAAAACCAAAGAATGGGAAACACTAGAGATCTCTTCACGAAAATTAGAGATATGAAAGCAACATTTCATGAAAGAAAGGGCAGGATAAAGGACAGAAACAGTAAGGACCTAACAGTAGGAACAGAGATTAAGAAGAGGTGGCAAGAATACACAGAAGAATTATACAAAAAAAGGTCTTAAGGCCTGGATAACCACAATGGTATGGTCACTCACCTAAAGCCAGACATCCTGGAGTGTTAAGTCAAGGGGGCCTTATGAAGCATTACTACACACAAAGCTAGTGGAGGTGATGAAATTCCAGTTGAGCTATTTCAAATCCTAAAAGATGATGCTATTAAAAAGTGCTGCACTCAGTATGCCAGCAAATTTGGAAAGTTCAGCAGTGACCACAGGACTGGAAAAGGTCAGTTTTTCTTTCAATCTCAAAGAAAAGCAATATCAAAAGATGTTAAGTTACCACACAACTGTGCTCATTTCACATGCTAGTGAGGTTACGCTCAAAATTCTTCAAGCTGGGCATCAGCAGTATGTGAATTAAGAGCTTCCAGATGTACAAGCTGGATTTAGGAAAGGCAGAGGAACCAGAGATCAAATTGCAAACATATATTGGATCATAGAGAAAGCAAGAAAATTCTAGAAAAACATCTACTTCTGTTTCATTGGCTACCCTAAAGCCTTTGTGTGGATCACAGCAAACTAGAAAATTCTTAAAGTGATGGGAAAACCAGATCACCTTACCTGTTTCCCAAGAAACCTATATGCGGGTCAAGAAGAAAAAGTAAGAACCTTCTGTGCAACAACTGACTGGTCCAAAATTGGGAAAGGAGTATGACAAGGCTATTCTGTCACCTTCTTTATTTAACCTATATGCAGAGTACATCATGCTAAATGCTGAGTTGAATGAATCACCAGCTGGAATCAAGATAGCCAAGAGAAATATCAGCAACCTCAGATATGCAGACACCACCACCCTAATGGCAGAAAGTGAAGAAGAACTTTATAAAGAGCCTCTTGATGAGGGTAAAAAAGGAGATTGAAAAAGCTGGTTTGAAACTCAACATTCAAATAACTAAGATCATGACATCTGGTCCCCCGCCTCATGGTAAATAGAAGGGGAAAAAAGTGAAAACAGTGACAAATTTTCTTTTCTTGGGCTCCAAAAATCACTGGAGATAGTGACTGCAGCCATGAAATTTAAAAATCCTTGCTCTTTGGCTCTTTGTAAGGAAAGCTGTGACAAACCTAGAAAACATATTTAAAAGCAAAGACATCACTTTGCTGACATCGGTCCATATAGTCCAAGCTATATTTTTCCCAGTAATCATGTATAGATGTGAAATTTAGACCATAAAGAAGGCTGAGCACTGAAGGTTTGAGCTTTAGAATTGTGGTACTAGAGAAGACTTTTGAGAGTCCCTTGGACACTAAGGAGATAAAACCTGTCAATCCTAACTGAAATCAAACCTGAATATTTATTGGAAAGACTGATGCTCAAACTGAAGCTACAGTGCTTTGGCCACCTGATGCGAAGATCTGACTCATTGATAAAGACCCTGATGCCTGAAAAGATTGAAGGGAAAGGAGGAGAGAGCTACAGAGGATGAGGTGGTTAGATAGCATCACTGACTCAGTGAGTACAAATTTGAGTAAACTCTGAGAGATAGTGAAGAACAGAGAAGCCTGGTATTCTGCAGTCTATGGGGTCACAAAGAGTTGGCCTGAACTTAGCAACTGAGCAACTGAACAACAACAAAACAAAGACAGTAGAAATTGAAATGTAAAAACATCAGTTGTCATAGCATCAGAAAATATTAAATATTAAATTCTTCCTGATAAATCTATTCAAGACTTATATACTGAAAGTATAAAGACATGACTGAGAGAAATCACATAAGTCTTAAATAGAAATATGCTATATGTATAGATCAGAAGACAATACTTTTTTACATATATATATACATGCTTTCCCACTATGGTTTCTTAAAGGATATGGTATTATTTCCCACTATGGTTTATTAAAGGATATTCAGTATTGTTCCCTGTATTATACAGTAGGATCTTATTGTTCATCCATTCTGCATTCCACTCATTTACTTTTAATATGTACCAGCTTTAATTTACAATGATTTCTTGTGGACAACATAAATTGGATCATGCTTTTTTTAATCTGCTCTGACAATCTCTGTCCTTTAATTGACATATTTAGGCTATTTCCTTTCCATTTTGACTTTTTTTATTCATGAAATAAACTCTTTGTGAAGTGACAATGCTGTATGTATATCCTAGCAGTTTAACTTAAATTACATGGAAATCATACATTAAACACTTTTGATATAAATATGCTTATGTCATAAGCATGACATAAAATACAGAATATAGCATGAGGCTCATGTATTTTAAAGCTCTAAATAAAAAATTTATATTTTGTGAAGTTTAGTAATTCAACACATAGTTATTAAATTCTGGGTACATTTTTTATCTCATTATTTTGCTGAGAATATAACAGAGAATGTCTCTCAGACATTCTGTGAATGAGATTATTTCAAAGGACATTATAGTACTGTAATGAAAATTACATCTGAAGATGTGCTGGAAAGTGATTGGAGGATAAGGATACATATTACTTTATGTAATATAATAAATCAAAGTATATTAGTCAAAATAATCTAAATTATGCTACAATCTCCAGACCTTGGTGGCTTAAGACTGCAAAGGCTTATTCTTGCTTCAATTGCATGTTTAGTACAAATAGTCAGATGGCAGAAAAGTTGTCCTCTGGCCATTATAGTCTAGAAACACAACATGTCAAAGGTTCCATAGAAATATTTATTTATGTATTTCTTTTCTATGATCACCATTGCAGGGGAGAAGAGATATGGTGCTAGAATTGACAGATGTCACTTCTCAAATTTCACTGGCAAGGTACATGGCCATATTTGACCTGAAAGGAAGTCGAGGATTCCAGTTACACCAGGGCCTAGAAGAAGGAGTACAATATTTCTGAACATTCTTAAGGACTATCACAGAAAGCCTTTATGAGGAGGCAACATTTTTTGAAACCTTATCAGTAAGCCAGTCAAACATAGATATAGTCAGTAATTCTTAACCTTACTGCCCATTAAAATCACCTTGGATAGAACTGTGTATGTGCTTTCAGGCTTTAATTCCATTATTGTACAGCAATGCTCAGATTCTATTTCCATCTTCATTTTACAGAAAAACAAACTGAGGTAGAGTGAGGCTATGTTATATTCACAAGGTTGCAAAAATAATAAATAGAATCAGGATTTGCATCCAGATAATCTGACTACAGGACCAACAATTTTAACTACTCTAATATAGTCCCTATTTAAATTATGTGAATTATGGCCTCACATGTAATCAAGTAAAAATAAAGAGTGCTGATCCCTTGGACTCACCTTCTCTACCCTCAGATGGGTATGCATGCGTGTGTATGTGAGTGTGCACACATTTTTGCTCACTTGCATGGCCACATTCCAACCCTTAGTAAACTGGAGGGCTTTGTGTCACGGCTGACACTGGTCACCTTGCTGTTCTTTGGTTCTCAAAGTATACCTTTCAACCTCGAGATTTTTTCATTGACTTTTCCTGATACCTAGAAACCATTTCCCCCAGATATTCAAACAGTGCACTCCCTCATCTTTTTCAGATCTTTGTTGAAACATTACCATTTCAATGAGGCCTACCATAGCATTTAAAATTACAACCCTCCTTCTGCATTCCACAGACTTTTTCCCAGTGTCCCCAGGGCCAGAAAGAGACTAGCACATAGTAGGAACTCACTAAACAGTGGTTACCTAAATCTTGGGAATTCAGGCTGATAGTTGGTCAATGAGGGTAAATGGGACTGGATGCCACAGTCTTGTCACAGCATGTGAAGGCAGAGTGGGATGCCTCCCCGGGAGAGAGGTGGTATGGAAGGAAATGTGTTACCATCAGTGGGGCCTGCTAGACTCTTTCCATACCAAAGAGTACCTTAACCTTATCCATAGTCATTGTAGCAAAGGAAAGGTATATCATCCTGTCTAGCCCAGAAAAAAAAAAAAAAAAACACCATTTATTTTCCTTCTTTCTCTCATCTTTGTCTAGTTCCTGAGAGATCAAATGAAGGGGGAAAGTACAGGAGGTTGGGAGGGTG
>SJYC01038817.1:0-28384 GCA_006408675.1 Madoqua kirkii
CTCCTGCCCCAGAGACACAGAGAACTTTGAATCAGATTTGGGATTGAAATTAAACCCTGAACAAAACTGTCTTTCAATACTGAAATAAGAAATAAGATTTTTCTGATAACCAAAATTCACTGAAATATTGGGAAATCTGCCACAATTTATGTTAAGGGAGTTGCTGCCCAGAAGGAAAGTTTGGTTCCACATAGCTGACTTGGAGGAATATGTTGAAAAAAAGCATAAAACAATTTGCTGTTTCTACTTCAGAAAATTAACACTCCTCCTCAACACAACAATTTAGTTTAAAACTAGATATTATTATCTCATTGGAGAAGGCAGAAATTAAGGCTTAGAAAATTAAACAACGAATTTAAGGTCATACTGCAGAAAGTGTCAGGTTGACCAAAAAATTCATTCAAGTATTTCCATAGGATATTATGGAAAATCCCAAATGAATTTTTTGGTTAACCCAATATTAGCCACAATTAAATATCAAGCTTGGCTGAACTACTGTCTAAACTTTACTGTTGGAGGTATTTTCTCACTTGCAATGAGGAAGAAAAACACAAAGGGAAACACACACCGCCTACACACACACAAACACACACACCTCTCCTTCAGCCCAACCCATTTTACATTGTTCTCATAAAAGTGCTAAATAGAGATTGTCTCTCTTTAAAAATATTCTTAAATAGTTTGACACCCCCAAGTTTATGCAATTGGAATATTATCCAACAGCATCAACAAAATATTAATAGACTCAGGAAGCCGGTCACACTCATGCTCTCTGGTAGTTTCCCTCCCTGGTTTTTTGTTTTTTTGTTTTTTTGTTTTTTCAGTAACATTCAGTTAATAACTAGCGTTCAGTTAAAAGCTGGAATTACTTCACTAGCTTAGCCAAATCATCTTTTTATGCTGGTGATAAATAAGCAGCTATTAGCAATAAGGAACACTGAGAATAGTCCTTATACAGTATCCAAGTGTTCTACAAACATATTGGGAGGAAATCAGCAAATAAAAGTTGACTGGAAAAATTCTTCTTCTGTGTTGATTGGTGGTTTTGTATGCATTAGGTCAAGTTCAGAGGTTAAATTCTTACATGTTTACTGTTACTTTATAGGTTTACACTCATGATATTCTTCCTTGATAACTGGAGTGTATTTGGTATCTGTTGAACAATAATGGTCTCATGATTGGAAAGCTAGAACTCTTAGAAGTTTCTCAACGTAAGTAATCCACACTTTAAATTTAATTTTACTTTTATATAAAAATCAAATTCTAGTTTTAAAAAATTATTTAAGAAGGATTTTCAAGGAAACTATTAAAGAAACAAATGGTTAGATATAACAGTATTTCTTTTGTCACTAATCCATTACTATTATATATATAACTTGGGTTTCCTCCTGGTGGTGACAGTATTTTCTCTAATTCATATAAATAGAAATCATCTGCTATTCAGAAATAATTAGTTTAAGATGTATTGTTTGGCTGTAGTATTTAAGTTTAGTCACTCATTGAACACCTTCTGTTACTAGCCCTTTTGTTCCTACTTGTAAAGAAGTCTTAGTATATTGAGAGACATGCATGGGGCAATACATATTTATAATACAGTGGGATAAATATTCCTTTAAAGTCTGTTGTATACCAGAGGGAAAGGCTATCTGTGTTTACACTGAAACCTGGAGAATACAAGACAATGAATCAGGAAGAAGAGAATGCTAGGTAAAAGGAGCTACATTAAAAGTAAGCCAAGGAAGTAAAATGAAAATGATCTGAGAATGCCATAATCTAAGATAGATGAGGGGAAATGACTAGAGTGATAGATGGAAGGATAATTAGGGGACAGATTTTCGAGGATCATTCTGAAACATTTATAACCAATGGACAACCATTAATAGATCTACAGATGTCTTGGAATGATCCTCTCTGACCTTGACAATGCCATAATACTGCTGTATAACAAATTCCAAACTCAGTAAGCATCTTGCTCATGAATCTGTAGATCAGTTAAAGTTCACCTGATCTAGATGAATGCAGCTGGGCTTGGTGCCACAGTGTCCCTCATGCTCCTTGGACTAACTGGAGGCAGTTTCTTCTTATGGCAAAAGGCCAAGGCAGAAGAGAACAAGCCCATTGTAAATGAACTTTCTGAGCTTTTTCCCTCATGCCGTGTCCAACCCAATGCAAGTTATATGGCCAAGGTTCCAGTCAAGGAGTAAGAGGTATATTCTACCTATTATGAAACCAAGACATAGGTATGAAAGTATAAAACTATCACAGGGAAATAAACTACTGAAATCAACCTATGGTACTCTGTATGCTTGTTTTTGTTACTCTGGGAACCATGGGTCCTCTTTTCTCACTGAATAAATATTAAGTATTTTCTGATTAATCATACAAATGATAAAGAGCTGCCACAAAGGAATTCTACAACTGTCCACGATCCAGCATAAGTGCATGATGCTGTTGAATTTGGGTGACAATGTCTTTTCCAGTAAACAGATATCTAAGTTGGTTGGGCATGTTCCTTTTAGGCATCCCGCTCATCAGAATCCAGCAGCCATAGCTACAGCCCCTTTCCTCCACTGCCCTAGTAAACCTTAATAACCTCCCTAGAGATCTGCCAATTCCAAGATATTGATTGGCCTTGATTCTGTTTAACCTATGCGTACAATCAAACTCCCCACTTGAGGTGATACAGTATCTGCAGTTCCTGGGAAAGAAAGACTAAATAAATGTCATGGAGAGGAAGCGGTAAGAGTCAGTGCCTGCCTCGACCTGTAAATGCTGTGTGTGTCTTTGTGTCTATCTCTGCTGTCACCTGAAATGTTCTTACCTTGGTTGTTTAAAGGTTTTCCACTACAGTCTCTTTTTGCTGTCTCTTGCAACCCTTCCCATAATGTAGGCAGTTTACAGTAATAGCATAGGAATGAAGCTATGCTTCAGGCAGGAAAGGTTAAACATTTTTAAAATGCAAACCAGATAAATTTTTAAAAACCTCAAAATAGTCTTGGTGCCACATTGCCTCTATGCCATCCCCAGCCATTCTCTTAACAAAAGACACCTCTCTCTTTTGCAGGCTTCTCATTTGTCAGAGGAGAGATTTCCCCGTCTCCTCAGTGGCACACTCTGTATAATTTAAGGTGACTCACTATACAGGAAAGTTCACCTTCCATTAGCATGTTTTCTTTAGTAAGCACTCTCTTGCAAGTGCTGTAGTGTAAACATGAGTGCCTACGAATATGAACATTTATTAAATAGCACTGATGAATATTTCAATACCTCGGGGAGAGCAATTCACAGCTCAATCATTCAGGCTGTTTTAAGTGCAGCACAGGACAATTCCACTACATCTTCCATTAATATTTAATTGCCCATTTTATTCTGTTTACCTTTTTGGTTAATATATAATTTAAAGCCCTTCTACTAAAAAGGGGGGGAAAAGAGAACAGCTGTTCATCTGCTTTTAACAAATCTCTAGTGAGAGCTTTTATCTCATTTAAAATTCATTGCAAAGAGTTTTTATTTAATATCAGTAACACAAAACCTCAGGTATTAAAAGTAAAACTTGGAGTGGCTCTCAAGCAGAAAGCCGCGTTGTGACTTGGGTTTGATTACACATCCATTCCTGAGTGGCAGGCATTGACAGGAAACGTCTGAATTGCCAGCAATGGCGCCATGTGTCACGTCCTCATGAAATAGAATCACAGTAACTCGACCTGACACATTCTGACAACATGTCGGAAAGTTGTTATGCACCCTGCAGAAAGTGAGTCCTGTCATCCCGGCAATGCAGATTTTACTGACGGGATAAAACACTTCTCTGCTTGCTAAAGGACAAGGGAGTCAGATGTGTGCATGGCCCCGAGGAGCCGGGGATCCCTGATGCGCTAGCCGTTCGTTTCTCCTTGGCTTCCCTTGCTGGATGCTATCGGCTTGGCTCCTCTTTTTGTTGCGTTCAGAGCCCCAGAGCTTCTCTCTTGTCATTTCAAGCTTTCTTTCCTGCCAGTTGGCTGCAGTTGTTTGTCCCTTAAATCCTACCTGGTGGCAGGGATCCTGACATTTACTGACAGATCCCCACGTTATTGGGGTCTTTCTAGATCTCCCAGGCTAGCCAATAGAACTGACCCTCACATCCACCCCAGTGAGGGTCACCCCATCCCTTCATCCTCAGTCACCTGGAATCAGCTGTTTTCCAGGACAGTGAGCTGCATAATCTCCTGTTTTTCCTGCTCTGCTTGATCTCTGCAGCAGATTCATTCCTTCCTGTCTACTGAACTATGGTCTGTTTAAGTATTCCCAGCATGGCTAAGCCAGCAACAGCAGGAACCTCAAAACACTATTACCACTGTCACTTTACTTCAGCTCTGAATTTCTTTTCTAAGATAGATTTCTCTTATCTGGTTTGCATCACTTTATTGCTCTTTTCCTCAATCTCTTGTTAAACTTGGTTCACTTTCTCCATCTGACTCTGTTAATGGAGACTCTTTACATAATGCTTCCTTTCCCTCATTCATTTAGTCATTCACAAATTTTTATTGAGCATCTGAGCCAGGCTTTATTTAATATGCTGGAAATATGGAAATATAGTAGGGTGAGGAGGAGAGAGAGGGAGAAAGAAGGGACAGAGAGACAGAGATACTACCTGACTTCATGTAGCTTACATAATTTGAAGAGGAGTCTTGAACTCTACTGATGGTGAACACAGTCACAGTGGCACTTCACCCTTGCCCTAACACTTGGATGCCTCTGTGTGCCCAGAATGCCTCAATAGGCAGTTGGAAAAGGAAAGATATAAAATACTATTATAAATGCATTGCAAAGTCAGCTGCAGTTTTCACCCCTCTCTGTATCAACACTCTGAAGTTTGTCTTATTCAGTTGTTGAATCTGGATTGTATTTATGACTTTCTTTGGCAGTAAAATTAGGATTAAAGTGTGGTGTGCCAGTTCTAAGCCTGGATTTCAAGAGACCTGTTTGCTTCTGTTTTCTTTTGAACCTTGCCTCTGCCTGCACTGGCTTGCAGGAGAATAAGAGGCCACATGGAGCAAAGATAAGATATTCCTGCTGAGACCATTTTATACTGGCTAACAGCCAGCCAACCCCTATACATGGGAGGGAGCTCAACCAAGATCAGCAGAGTGCCTATCCATCACATAGCTGACCACAGACGTATGAATGTTCCTAGCTAAGACAAGCAGAAACATCCCGAGAAGAAGGCCGAAAGGTTAGCACTCCCAGATTCTTGTAGGCAACAAGAATACATAACATTATAAGCTATTAAATACAGGGATGTTTTGGTATGCTCTGATAGCCAACTGATAAATATATTCTCTAAACTTCTTATGTGATCCAGTTGGGTGAGATATGCACTCCCTTATTCTGTGGCAAACCCCACTCAACTAGATCTTAGGATTTCATAGTTTGGGCTTACTTAAATTTTTTTCGAGTTTCTGAGCCAGGCAATTGGATCAAATCCCTTAAAAATTGAGCTGAGACCACAGTGAGCTAGAAATGAAATGAGAACCAAAGGCTAAAGGATGGAAGATATGGTTTAATTTATTGTGAGGGAGAATTGGATGACTGTTTGGATTGATTTATATCTCATCAGAAAGGGCTCACATATCTCTGGGTATAGTCATTTACCAGCTTGAGTGCAAAAACTGATGCCATGATGTAACTGTACACAGCTCAAATTGTGGTTACAACTCACATTTCTATCCCTCCTCCCCCATTATTCTCTGTATTAATTCAATCACAGAAGTTAGGTGGGTTGGTAGGGAGACCTATTAAGTCATCATGCTTTTTCCCAAGAGCCGTATCTGAATTTCTACCCATAGTATATTTTCAGATTCTTTCTTCAATAAAATTGAAAATGGCTTGAGCAATGGTCCCCCGTAAAAGCTTTAACTGGAAGTATATTCTTTAAGCACTTTACTGGAAAAGAAATTAATGCAGAAAAAATAATTGGAGCTTTGTCTGACCAAAACCCACAAAATACAGGGACATTCAGGTTAATGCTTAGATTTTCTTTCCTATCAGCCCCCCTTTTTTGCTTTGTGTTCTACTACAAAGGTATCAAATACCTCTTGCTTGGGTCTAAGAGCACATTGGAGTTGAGATTGCATATTATCATGATTCAGGGTCTACCAGAATTACACGGCTCATTTAAATTTCTTAGTATGACCAAATACTCAAAAGTTTATCAAGGTCAGAAAATCCAGATTATTTGCCAGGTGGGTAATTTGAACCAGAGAGAATCACAATATTGTGTCTTGTTACAGCTGAGCTCATGCAGTTATCATATTTTGCAGGCTTTAAGGAGTCTCAGACCTTGAGTTCTTGCCCCAGTGTCATTCTATACATATAGAATATCCTTATTCTAAAAAATATTCAAGAGAATTAAGGGAATCTAGTATGGAGTAATTCCCAAGCTGAGTGGATTTACACAGGTTTCTGCAATAGGTAGTCAGACCTCTTTATTGGGAAGACCAGGTAAGAATCCACATAGGGGTAGAATGCTCTTGGTCAAGGTTACCTCAATATATGAAATCTCAATTTTCTAATTTTTAAAATGAAGGAATAGTTTCCCTATATTGTTATTAGGATCAAATGAGATAATATATGTAAAAAGAGATAGATCCATATTTCTCCATGTGTTCTGCCTAATGTTAATAGGTTATGAATAAAAAAAGTACTCTATTATCAAATAATTATAGGAAACAGTGTCAAGCAAAATTAAAGGTTTTCTCTACTGTAGGACTTCTCAGAGTTTATAATGTACTAGTAGTCATAATAAATCTGATTTCCTAAATTCATTTGACTGTGGTACTATTGGGTTGGCCAAAAGTTTTTTTGAGTTTTTCCATAATATCTCATGGAAAAACCTGAATGGCCTTTTTAGCCAACCCAATATAACGCCAGTAGGAAAAATATTTTGCAGGAAATAGTGAATGTTCAAAAATGCTAATTTCCTTCTCTGTTCTGCTTATCACAGAGTAGTCCCAGTGGTTTGGTAAGATCTGAGAGGGAGAGCTTTTTCTAATTTTCTCCACCTCTTCCTCCAAAGTTTCTACAAACATGGAATGATCGACTCAAACCTGCTTATGCTTTCAAGTGTAAAAGTAACTCATCATTCCATTCCAAATAATGCTTGTTAGCATTCAAAAAATTTTCATTACTTGAGATTCAAATAATTTTGTTGTTCAGTTGCCAAGTCATTTCCAACTCTTTGTAACCCCGTGGACTGCAGCTTGCCAGGCTTCCCTGTCCTTCATTATCTCCCAGAATTTGCTCAAATTCACATCCATTGAGTCTGTGATGCTGTCTAACCATGTCATTCTCTACCTCCCCTTTCCTTTGTCTTCAACATTTCCCATGAATCAGAGAATGACTCATTTTCCAATGAGTCGGCTGGCTCTTCCCATCAGGTGGTCAAAGTATTGGAACTTCAGCTTTAGTCCTTCCAATGAATATTTAGGGTTGCTTTCCTTTAGAACTGACTAGTTTGATCTCCTTGCAGTCCAAGGGACTCTCAAGAGTCTTGGTGCACTGAGCCAACCCAGAGGGATGTTACGGGGAGGGAGGAGGAAGAGGGTTCAGGATGGGGAACACATGTATACCTGTGGCAGATTCATGTTGGTGTGGCAAAACCAATACAATATTGTAAAGTAATTAACCTCCAATTAAAATAAATATATTTATATTTTTAAAAAAGTCTTCAGCATTACAATTTGAAAGCATCAAAACTTTGGTGCTCAGCCTTCTTTATGGCCCAACTCTCACATCCATACATGATTACTGAAAAAAACTATAGCTTTGACTATATGGACCTTTGTTAGCAAAGTGATGTCTCTGCTTTTTGATACACTGCCTAGATTTGTCATAGCTTTCCTTCCAAAGAGCAAGTGTCTTTTAATTTTATGGCTACAGTCACCATCCCCAGTGATTCTGGAGCCCAGGAAAAGAAAATCTGTCATTGTTTCCATTTCCCCCCTTCTATTTGCCATAAGGTTATGGGATCAGATGGCATGATCTTCGTTGTTTGGATGTTGAGTTTTAAGGCAGCTTTTTTTCTGATGATGTACTATGCATATAATTTGAATAAGCAGGGAGATAATAGGATATAAAAATTTCATTATATACCAATTAGAATGACCAAAATCCAGAACACTGACAAATTAAATCTTGAGAAAATTTGGAGCAACAGGAACTCTGACTCATTGCTGGTGGAAATGCAAAATAGCACACTCACTTTGAAAGATAGTTTGGTGTTTTTGGACAAAACGGAACATGTGCATGTGTGTTCATGCTAAGTTGCTTCAGTCACGCCCAACTCTTTGGGACTCTATGGACTGTAGCCTGCCAGGCTCCCCGTCCATGGGATTCTCCAGGCAAGAATACTGGAGTGGTTGCCACACCCTCCTCCAGCCAATCTTCCTGACCAAGGGATTGAACTCAAGTCTCCTGCATTGCACGTGGATTCTTTACCACTGAGCCACCAGCGAAGCCCCAAAACTGAACATACTTTTACTACTTTTGTTGTTGTTAAGTCACTAAGTCATATACAACTCATTGCAACTCCATTGACTGCAGAATGCCAGGCTTCCTCACATTCCTTGTTTTCTACCTAGATGGACTGAAAACTTATGTCCACACAGAACCCTGCACAAGAGGTTTACAGCAGCTTTATTCATAGTTGTCAATTGTCAGCTTTATTCATAATTGTCACTTGGAAGCAGCCAAGATGTCCATCAGTAGGTAAGCTGATAAATAAATCGTGGTCCATCCAAGTAATACAATACTGCTGCTGCCAAGTCACTTCAGTCGTGTCCAACTCTGTGCGACTCCATAGATGGCAGCCTGCCAGGCTCCCCCATCCCTGGGATTCTCCAGGCAAGAATAGTGAAGTGGTTTGCCATTTCCTTCTCCAGTGCATGAAAGTGGGAAGTGAAAGTGAAGTCGCTCAGCCGTGTCCAACTCCTAGCGACCCCATGGACTGCAGCCTACCAGGCTCTTCCATCCATGGGATTTTCCAGGCAGGAGTACTGGAGTGGGGTGCCATTGCTTTCTTCAATACAATACTATTCAGCACTAAAAAGAAATGAACTGTCGAGCTGTGAAAAGACCTGGAGGAAACTTTAATATATATGATGAAGTGAAAGAAGTAAAATGAAAAGTTACATGCTGTATAATTCCAACTATATGATACTCTGGAAAAGGGACAATAAAAAGATCAGTGGTTGCCAGGATTTAAGAGGGACTGAAGGTTTAGCCTCTTTTCACATGATCATTGTTCATCTGCATTTGGTTTCTTCCCTGTGCTCCTCCTTTGCTCATTTTTCCATTGAGCTGCTCTTTTAAAAAAAGGTATTGATTCATGTAAACGCTTTGCAAATTAAGAAAATTATCTTTATAGGCAGCATTGTATAAGTTGGAGAAAATATTTTTGTAGCATATGTATTGTAAAATGTTCCTTATTTTGCTATTATCCTTTGTTTTTCTCACATAGAAATTTAGAATGTTTATACTGCTAAATTTATTTTTATTTTTCTTTTATGTTTTTAGTTTAGATCTTCCTGTGAAGAAGACCTTCTCTACTCTAATATCATAATAATTTAATTTTTACTTTTACTGATAATGTTTAAGGATTCATTTTTTTACATTTAAATCTTTAGTCAAGATGAAAATTATTTTGATATAAAGAATAAAAGAGGGAGTCAACTTTTATTTTTCCAAACAGCATTCCAGTTGTTTTAACCTCATTTATAAGTAATCTGCTTTTCTCCATGGATGAAAAATGCTGCATTTAAATTAATTTCCTATATGTATTTGGTTCTATATCTGAATTCTCTACTCAGTTTGTATACTCCTATTCATAACAATTCTTATCATTTTCCTAGATTGGATTTTCCAGGAATGGAATAAGCATTTTAATAGAATAGGCTATACTTTTTATTTAACATAAGATTAAAATGTTAAGCCTAACAATTTCCTGTTCAAATATTTAGGCTTAGTTATTGAATTGGGAAATTGTGTGCTTATGTGTATGCATATGTGATTGTGTGTATAAGTGAGAGAGAGAAAAGAGAGGGTAGATTTCATTGATATAAGTACTTTAACACTTGAAATTAAAAGGAAAAAATAGTAAAACTGGTCATTTCCCTACATTCAAGCCTTAGTTGTTAGTGGGGTCGTTTGTCAATTTGCTGTAATTCTAAAAACTTAAAGTAAGTATTAAAAGTAATACAAACTCTTTAAATGTAAGTATTTTCTTTCACAAGCTGAAAATAGCAAAGTCATTGTAATTTTGTACTTCTGTCCCTATAAAATTTCTGAGTGGTGAATCAGTCTTACCTCCATTTACTGATGATAGGAAAAGGTTAAAAAAAAAAGAAATGAAATCTGATTAAAACAAACAAAAGAATCCATGTTAGGACAAACCCCTAAAGAGACAAGTGCTTGCTACATGTATCTTCATTGATAAAAGCCAGGCTGGAGACTTGTTTGACTTACACTTTTTATTGTTGTTGTTATAAGAAAGAAATTTAGAGATTGAAGTTGATAGTGAGACCTGGAAGAGCATGTTAAACCTTCAACAAAGCTTTCCCAAATGGATTAATTTTACTTCCAGCATTCAACTGTAGGTAAAATGATCCTTTAGAGAGAATTAACTAAGAAATTTTAGATAAGTCAAACTGAAGCTTCAGAACTGTGGGATAAGGCCAGGAGTAACCTTTTTATCTTTGCTTAGTTTCAGTTATACCTGTGTTTTTACTATTTCAGAAAGAAACTTGGGAATAGATTCTAATCTAATAGTTCATTTTATATACCACAAAGGCATAGTACATATGTTATTTCCTTTCTGATTACATCTTTCTTAAATGTTTTTCTTTCACAAAAATTAAATTGCCTGCTTGGATGTTACCTTTCTCAAAGTGGAGGATAATTCTATGCAGGTATTATATTCACTATCTTAGCCCCTTGCTTTTTATGAAAATAACATAGATTCAAAAATGAATCTCTTAAAAACCTTGGCTTTCTCTTTCCTATTTCCCTCTGATGCTTCTTGTGTGGATTTATCAGATGAAAGATACTCTATCAGCAGTACCACTATTATCTACCCACTTCCGAATGCTCATGCTTTTAGTTGAAGAAATCTGATCCCCAAATGGAAGAAATCTATACTCTTTTTATTTGTAAAGACAGCTGCAAGTAATTGTTTAGTGTCTCCGTTATTTCCTTTTTCATTGTTTCTAATCCCCCCTGTTATTATTATAAGTGCACACAATTTTTCCTTGATGTTGTCCTCTTAAATACATACACTGCTTACAAAACATTTAAAAAATTTCTTGGTTGTAATGTTCTGCTTTTTCTCATGCTTACTATTTAATTTTCCTCCTTTAATTTTTGATTAATTGTTTACAATTTTCCCCTTTATAAGCCAGATTTTTTCCTTTTACTTTAATGACTGATTTTTTTTTCCTTTTACAATATGGATTATTTAATACCCATAGAAAAGAACAAATGCCTCTTCTATTTTATCTTAACTTCAGCAGCTTTTGTCTTATTTCAGTCCCTTTGGGACCCTGGGAAGCTTACTTCCAAGTAACAAGCAAAAGCACAAGAGTTCCCAGGCTCTGGAGGAGCTCGTTTTTCTTCTCATGCATCTCCACCAACCTGAGTATGCAGAGCGTGCTGGCTGCTGGCCAGGCCTTAGCAAGAACAGTATTGCCACATACACGTATTTGTCTATTTGGGGGCTCACTCTGGCTTGCTTAGTTCTAGAGGTGCTTTCTTTGAACACAGTTCTTCCAGATTCTCTGTAATTCTTCCAATAAGTAGTTTTGTAACCCTTTGGTTTCATTCAAAACAGTAAAGGTACCTTACCAGGTAGAATAGTCCACTTTGGGGCAAGCTGTGCTAGGGAGGCACCATGCACTGTTAGTGTCCCAGATAGTCAGTACTCTTTGTATTTCACTTTTCAACACCTCCCTGTTGGAAGTCACATAGAAGAAGACATCTAGACATTTAGAGACCTCCCATTAAATCAGTCTTGCTATTTTAGCAACATGCTTCTACTTGAAGCTAGGGGGCTTCTCTGGTGGTTCAGAGAGTAAAGCATCTGCCTGCAAGGCGGGAGACCTCTGTTCAATTCCTGGGTCGGGAAGATCCCTTAGAGAAGGAAATGGCAACCCACTCCAGTATTCTTGCCTGGAGAATCCCATGGACGGAGGAGCCTGGGATAGCCCACAGGGTCACAAAGAGTCGGACACGACTAAGTGACTTTACTTTTCTTTACTTGAAGCCAACCTCTGTACTATGCTATTGCTGTTTACCTCACAGACTTTGCCCCTATGACAGCCCTCTATTGGTAATACCCTCCCCTTAACATTTCATGTAACTCCTACTCATTATTTAAAGACAGCTTTCATTTTTATCAAATATACATATACTTAGTTCAAAAGGTCAGTTACTCCTACCAGCTATGTTAAGGTCACCAACATTCTCTGATCTCCTTTTCCTTTTCTCCCTACCTAAAGGTAATCACTTCCTCTCCTATACTTTATTCTCTAGTTATTTATATTTTAGGCATTATTTGTTGATATCTGAGTAGGGAAGGTAAGAATTTGGTTTCCCCCCCTGCTCCTCTATCCTCTAATACTTACTGTATCGATGGTGCCAACAAAGAAAGATTATAGTTTAGGTGGTGGAGTTAGTATTTACATTATTATTTATTATATAATTGGACCTGAATTGTATAGTAAACAGTGATCATTTTTCTTACCTATGCAACCTGGATTTTTTTTTTTTCCCTTACTGAATATAATACTTTCTGGTTTTGTTTGCTTATTTGTCTATATATTTAAAAGAGGCCAATTCTGAACACTGGCAGTTGCCTAAATTGCCTCTCAACACTTTCTTTCCCATCTGCAATCCTAACAGTTTCATCTTCTGCAGGGATCTCTCTTAGAACATTCTGACCTGCTTCAGTCTGCACAGGTTGCCCTCCATACCTGGTGCACAGCTGTTACTTTCAGATTCCCGTTTGCCACCATCTCAGGGATTCTCTTTGCCACTGATCTGTATTGGATCCCCTGCTCTTGTTTCAAGGTTGCATCATCCTCTCTGATTACTCTGAGGATATTAAACATAACTTCTGAGACTTCTTTTTGCATATTTTCTATTTCTTCCACGTTGCTTTTTTTCTGTTTATTTTCCTAGAATTTTCAATAATCCTGGATGTCTCTTCAAGTTTAGAAGTAAGGAAATAAAACTTAGTGGAAGCTCTGAGCATGTGAGTAGGATGAATTGACAGTATTATCACTGTGGGCTGGTTTGGCTCAGTTGATATGGGAGAACTCCTGATTTCAGTATGTTTTTGTCTTTTCTCATTGGCTAAATAGTTTCTCCAGAAGAGACTTGTGAAATCTCCTTCCTGGAATGCAAATATCCAGCAGCCAACATTTGGAAACTGAGTGGAGGAAGCAAACTAGAGTATTATTTCCATTTTTAGTAAAGTATACCTTGATTCCCCCTGTCTAGAGACTATATCACTCAGCCAACTGTTTTTAGTCTCCAAATTTTGTTATTCTCTTTCTTCCTTTTACAAGTTTTTTTAAAGTGAGTATAATGTGAATACAGAATAGCAAAAAAATTTTAAATATGTAGCCTGATGAATTCTAACAAAAACATTTGTGTAATTACTTCCTAGATCACATTATAAAACATTAAAACACCTAGGAAAACTTCTCTTTTATTCCCTTAATCTAATCAAAAGTATCTACTATTCTAAATTCCATGACTTTTATCAGTTCGAGTTGTCTTTGAATTTTATATGGATTGCATCATTCAGTGTGCTTTCTTCTGTGTCTGGCTTTCTTTGCTCCACATAATGTTTGCAATATTCAACAATATGCTGAGTAATTATAGTCCTTTGTGTGAAATACTACAATTTCCTTATTTTACTGCTAAATGCATATTTGGATGGTTTCCAGTTTGGGGCTACTATAACTAACACTGCTGTGAATATTGTTATATATCTTTTTGGTGAACATATACATGGATTTCTTTGTATATATACCCAGAGGTAGAATTGTTGGATCATAAAAACATATGTTTGTTTCACTTTGGTAGGTACAGCTGAAAGACTGTCTAAAGTTTTTGTAACGATTTATGTTCCTACCAGCAATGTAAGAGTTCCAGTTGCTCCATGTGCTTAGGAGCTCTTCGTATTAAATCAGTTCTTTTAGTCTTTCCTCTCTAGAGATGTTGTGATAGCTCACTGTGGTTTTAATTTACATACATCTGATAACAAATTATGTCAAGACCTTTTATATGCTGTCCTATGTTTCTCTTCTATTATTGGTTCTTTTCTACCTTTTTCTTTCTTATCTTCACTCTTGATGTTTATAAATTTCATAATTTCTTTCAAATAATCAAAACTTCCTGATCTTTTCTATTGTGTTTTTACTTTTTTCATCATTCACTTCTTTATTCATTCATTTATTCTTCTTATTATTTTTTTTCTTGTTTTGGTGACATATTTAATTTACTGTTGTTTTGATTGCTTTTTAGGGAGGTAATTCAGGTAATAGGCTTTTAGCTTTTTCTTTGAACACAGGCTTTCACTGCATGCTGAGGGTTTTCATATACATTTTTATAAATTTTCATTCAGTTCAAAGTATTCTCTTTTCAATTGATTTCTTTAACATATAGTCCATTTGTTATCATATTACATGAGTTCCAAACATTTGGTGACTTTCTACTTTCTGCAATTAATTTCTAATTTAGTTGCTTTATGACTAGAAAACATAACATGGCCATAGTAAGTTTTCACAAAAGTAGTCATTATATCAGTGTGTGACAGTGGCTATTACTTAAGTATGATCTGTTCCTACTTTGCTCATTTCTCCTCCTTTTAATAGTTATGAGGCCTTGGGTAAGTCACTTTACTTCTCTTAGGCTTCAGTTCAGTAAAGTTCAGTTGCTCAGTCATGTCCAACTCTTCATGACCCCATGGACTGCAGCATGCCAGGCCTCCCTGTCCATCACTAACTCCCAGAGTTCACTCGAACTCACGTTCATTGAGTGGATGACACCATCCAACCATGTCATCCTCTGTCATCCCCTTTTCCGCCTGCCCTCAATCTTTCCCAGCATCAGGGTCTTTTCAAATGAGTCAGTTCTTCTCATCAGGTGGCCAAAGTGTTGGAGTTTCAGCTTCAACATCAGTCCTTCCAATGAATATTCAGGACTGATTTCTTTTATGATGGATTGGTTGGATCTCCTTGCAGTCCAAGGGACTCTCAAGTCTTCTCCAACACCACAGTTTGAAAGCATCAATTCTGTTAGGCTTAGTTTCATGAAATAGAAATATGGAAATATGAGTTCTAATATTCCTTTCATAGCTCAAATATTCTATTTTCTAGGTTGCCTTTTCTCCTCTTAACTAAAATTCAGCAGCATGAAAATTAAAAGGAATCCATAGAGCAAACTTCATTATTTTTGGCATACTGAATAGTTGTAATTGGCAAAATAATTGCCATTTCACCAAAACATGGATTGAATTTTACTTAAATAAGAATAAGGTATAGAGTCTCCCCTGACAGTCCAGTGATTAAGGCTTGGCTTTCCAATGCAGGGGATGTAGGTTCTATCCCTGGTTAGAGAGCTAAGATCCCACATACTTCATGGCCAAGAAAACCTAAGCATAAAACAGAAGCAATATTGTAACACATTCAATAAAAACTTTAAAAATGGTTCACATCCAAAAAAATCATAAAAAATAAGAATAAGACATATACTTATGTTTTTTTTGGAGAGTTATTGTTGTTCAGTTGCCAAGTTGTATCCAACTCTTTGTGGATCCCAAGGACTGTAGCCTACCAGACTTCTCTGTCCCTGGGATTTCCCAGGCAAAAATACTGAAATCCATCGTCATTTCTTTCTCCAAGTGTTCTTCCCAACCCAGGGATTGAACCAGTGTCTCTTGTGGTCTCCTGAGTCTCCTGTGCTGGTAGGTGGATTCTTTACCACTGAGCCACCAGAGAAGCCTCTTTTAAAAGGATATGTAATTGTTAATAACATTTAAAGTCCTTGCTTCTTAAGGCATGCCTCATTTCATGAAAGATCATGAATGAAAAGGAGAAGGCAATGACACCCCGCTCCAGTACTCTTGCCTGGAAAATCCCATGGATGGAGGAGCCTGATGGGCTGCAGTCCATGGGTCGCTAAAAGTCAGGCACGACTCAGCAACTTCACTTTCACTTTTCACTTTCATGCACTGGAGAAGGAAATGGCAACCACTCCAGTGTTCTTGCCTGGAGAATCCCAGGGACTGGGGAACCTGGTGGGCTGCTGTCTATGGGGTCACACAGAGGTAGAAACAACTGAATCAACTTAGCAGCAGCAACATGAATAAAAACACTGAAATAACCCAAGAAAGCTATAATCTTATTATGTAGAGCCTGAGTAAATCCTGGAAATCTTGGAAAATTGCATGAGAAAAATTACTGTAACACAAATTTTAGCCTCCACTCACAGAGTGCTCTCTTCCAAATGCAGCTTGCTCTTGACACATTTCATTAATAAGCACTGTGCTTTACAATGAATGAGCCAAGGTTATTTCAGACACATGGCAAATGCTTTCTTCTTGACCTATGCATTGGAAATACTTGCTGATTTTTCTTCTGATAATGATATTTTTGGTTTTTTTTTTTTTTAGAATTTTGATTCTTAAGGAAGGGTCAAGATTGATATTAGGGAGTAAGTTGAGTTTTCTTTTGTTGTTTGTTTAGTTTTTGAGCTTTTTTTAAAGATTAAAAGAAAAAATACAGTAGCAAGCCCTTCTAGTTTGTTAGGCATTGTACTAAAGCACACTGATTATTTTACACTATGGGAAGCTTTTTCACATATTGAGAGTTGTGGTCACTTTTTTTGTTATTTGATAATATGTATGCATTGTGAAAAGATTTTCCTCCCATCTAGTTAATTAGAATATCTGTTATCTCCAATGTGCGTGTGTGTGTGTATGTGTATATGTCTGTCTCTCTCTCTGTGTGTATGTATGTATTTTTGGTGAAAACATTTAAGTTTTAATGTTGTAGCAATTTCAGCTACAGTGTTACCAGTTGCGGTCACCATATTTTACATTAGATCCTCAGACCTTACTCATCTTGTAGCTGAAGGTTTGTACCCTTTTACCAACCTCTCTCACTTTCCCCCACTCCCACCTCAACCCCTAACAACCACTTTTCTACTCTGTGATCACTTCTAATTGCTATTCTAGAGTCCAGGTTGACTTATATACCTTTAAGGTGGTTTAACCTGGGACTAATTTGGACACAGAAAGGCTTGGGTTCCCTATTAATAAAATACTAGAACTTTCTGAGATTGGTCCAGTAATTGGTCATACATGCAAAAACATATTTTCCTAAGAGATAGCCTGTTTTTCCCCTTGGTAGAAGAAAACGCAGTATTAAGCTTGAAATTTTCTGATATTTCTTATCCCCATCCTCAAAACAAGATAGTGAATTATTTCTGTTTCCTCACCAAGAGGCATAGTTATCCTTAAAAACTATCTTGTTTTTATGGCTTCAGGTTTTATTTCCTAAACTTCTTCTATCCTGCCTTTCCACAGTGGCATACAAGCTTACTTTGCCTTTGGTTTCTACTCTGTTTCTAGTCTTTGTCTTTCTTTCTTCCTGGACTTAATATTATGAACTGTCCCTTTTTTTTTTTCTAATGTACCTTTGCTTGGGACTTAAAAATTGCTTCCCCCCTTTTTATGCTCCGTGGCTATGGTCATTGAAACTATCTCCATCCTTAACCTTGGATGCTGGAGAGCATCTTTCCAAGTGTCTATTTTAAAGTCCATGAGACTAAGTCCCAAGGCAGTAAAGAATCTCACCTCTTAGAGTCTCTTCTCTTCCAGGAGAAGAACTCAGACAGAAGTATATCTGAGTTCCCACTGGCATTTCTCATCGTTTAAATGGAAGAAAGTTTAAGAGAAAGAGCCTAGAGAAAAATGAGACTGGTTTGCTCTACTTTATGGGCCAAAGCTAGCTACTGCCATGTATCATTAATTTAAATTCTGAAGTTTAAGAATCAGTGCCTCCTTGTCAGATTCTTTTAGCTTACTCTAAGGATTTTTATCCTCAGTATTAGAGATATTTTTCTGCCTGGTTTGGTGGTTTAATTGCTAAGTCGTGTCCAACTCTTGCGATCCCATGGACTGTAGCCTGTCAGGCTCCTCTGTCTATGGGATTCTCCAAGCAAGAATACTGGAATGGGTTCCCATTTCTGCCTAGATAATTTCAAAATACAAATAATAATAGCAGCAGCAACAACAAAAACATAACATTTATTGAGAACTCTCTCTGGTTCCAATCAACTTTATATATATTCTCTCATTTAACACAACATAGTAAGTTAGGTTATATCATAATCCTTCTCAGGTAGCTCAGTGGTAAAAAAAACCTGCCTGCCAATGCAAGAGACACATGTTCAATCCCTGGATTGGAAAGATCTGCTAAAGAAGGAAATAGCAACCCACTCCAGTATTCTTGCCTGGGAAATCCCATGGACAGAGGAGCCTGATGGGCTACAGTCCATGGGGTCACAAAAGAGTCAGACACAACTTGGTGACTAACAACAAATAATTATTCTCATTTGAAAGAAGAGAAAACTAGGGTTTTAGAGAGGTAAATAAATTGCCTAAGGTCACACAACTAGTATATATTGAAACTTGTAATAAAATCCAGTGGGCCTAGCTCTTAGTTGCTAGGAATATCACCTTCTTCTTTGCTCCCATGGTTTAATAATACAAAATATTTTATGAGATATGCAGTTTGGCTTATTATTAAAGCCAAGTTAGATATTATGTATCAGAAACTTTTATTTTTTATAGTATGTGACCAAGAATGTCCAAGCAGTAATAGGCTTTTACACTTAGTACAGTGTTCTAGATATAGGACGTATTTTCAGTATTTGGCCCACATATTGATCCTGTATGAATGCTTCCATAGGGAGGAAAAGATTGATTTTTACAGAAATCATAGAATTGCCCACAGTTACATGCAAATGGCAAAATGAAGACATGAGGCACAGTCTTTTGACAAATATGTCATTCTTATTTACATAGGGTGCTATATTACTGCTTGCCAGAATTACTCCAGGGACTTCTCTGATGGTCCAGTAGGTAGGGCTCTGGGATCCCAATGCAAGGAGCCCAGGATTAGGGAGCTAGATTTCACATGCTGTAGCTAAGAACTTCACATGCTTCCCGCAAGCTGTAACTAGGACTCACTGCAAGGCAAAATAAATAAAAAAATTTTTTGTTAAAGAATGACTCCAAAGTTCCCGCAAGCTGCAACTAGGACTCACTGAAGCCAAAATAAATAAATTATTATTATTATTACTATTTTTTTGTTAAAGAATGACTCCAAAGTATCTGTGAAATGGAATTTCATCTGTTTGGTAACATAAGGTTATATCTGTGTGATATAATCTAGCTTATTATGTTGTTGTATTAAATGAGAGACTATATATAAAAATTCCATCTTTCTGGTGGCATCTCCAGAAAGATGATAAGGGTAATCACCATAAGAATATTTCCAATATTTTTTTTACAGAGTAGAATTCCACTCCATTTATGATCTTATGTGTCTGGAGGAAGACAGATATCCTATAGTGTTTCATGAAGCACTCTCATCTTAGTCACCAGGAGAAAGAGAACCTCTGATGCCTTTATACCCACTATTCCTACCACACCCCTGCACATTATTAGAAAGTCAGCCTTCCAATTATAGCACCTCCTGGGATAGCAGTTTGTTCCACTCCACTGAATCTATGGTAACTTCTATGTCACAGATTTCATTTTTATATAATGTGATATGTTGAATTGCACTGTCACACAATTTTAGTAACTTTTTATGTGTCTATTGGGAATATATTCCCAACTGCTGCAGCAGGGTGCTGTGATTTCTTGAGTGAATCCCTTGATTAAAAGGAAAACTTTGTGGGAGAAGATGCTACTTGAGGCTAAATAGAAAGTACCAGCGACTCAGTAGAACCTAGACAATTAAAAAAACTCAAATGCAGCATTTATTACCTCTGCTTAAGCAATGTATCAGAGATCAAAATACTAGAGCAGAGTTTCACTTGTTATTTAAATTCTAATCAAGGTCATCCTAACAAATAGTTTCACATATTGTCAGAAACACCAGCAAGGGCAAATCCTTAACAAATGACTGATTATAAAGAGAGATTGTTACTAGAATATTCTAGATATAGAATTAAAGTCATTTTTGCAAACTTCAGAACAGGAAAGGAAAGAGGAAGCATTTCGATACTCTGTTAAACAGTTTGCAGGTACATAATTTTCGGTGATGAGCTAGTAAACCAGGTCTCTAGGGGGTTGGAAGCCCTAACTTTTAGTTTTATGGCCAATATTTCTCACCATGGCTGATTTTAGGCTACCAACATGAAGCCACTGCATGCCAAATTTAAAAAAATATGCATACATTTATTTCTCACAACCTGTAAGAGCCAATTTCTCACAACCTGTAAGAGCCAACTATAGCATGCCAGTGAATCCTCACTGTAATTTTATGAGATAGGTATATTATCAGAGATGTTAAGTCACAATGGCTGGAAAATTGTAGCAGTTCAATTGAAATTGAAATACTGAGAGTTCTGTTCTTTTCTGCTATTCTACTCTATCTAACATGTATATATGGAAAGCTTTTCCTGTGCTAAGAATGGGAAGACATATTGCCCTAGTAACCTAAAAATAATGAAGAAGAAATGCATGAAGCCTTTAATCTTGGCATTATGTTGATTCTCTACCCACCCACATGGGAACTGTGAAAGCAGTTTTCAGGATTTCTAATAAATTTACAATAGAAAGAGATTTACGGAATCAAAAAATGCAGTGTAGTGGAAAGAAAACATCTGATATATCTTCCAGGATTTTTTTTTTCTGGTGTGTACATACTTATATTAGGGCTTCCCTGGTGCTGCTACTTCATAAGGGATGTGATTTCGATCCCTGGGTTGGGAAGATCTCATAGAGGAGGCCATGGCAGCCCACTCCAGTGTTCCTGCCTGGAAGATCTCATGGACAGAGGAGCCTGGTGGGCTACAGTGGATAGAGTCACAAAAAATTGAATAATTGGATACAACTGAAGCAACTTAGCACACATGCATACTTATGTTACTGCTTAAAAGAGGTGGGAACACAATCATGCCCATAAGTTCTTGAAATGGGGAAGAATTAAATGTAATTAAGACCCCTGGCCACAGCAATCAGAGCAGGAAAAGAAATAAAAGGAATCCAAATTGGAAAAGAAGAAATAAAACACTCACTGTTTGCAGATGACATGATCCTCTACATAGAAAATCCTAAAGACTCCACCAAAAAACTACTAGAGCTAATCATGAATATAGTAAAGTTGCAGGATATAAAATAAACACTCAGAAATCCCTTGCATTCCTATACACTAATACTGAGAAAGTAGAAAAAGAAGTTAAGGAAACAATTCCATTCACCATTGCAACGAAAAGAATAAAATACTTAGGAATATACCTACCTAAAGAAACTAAAGACCTGTATATTGAAAACTATAAAACACTGATGAAAGGAATCAAAGAGGACACTAATAGATGGAGAAATATACCATGTTCATGGATCGGAAGAGTCAATATAGTGAAAATCAGTATACTACCCAAAGCAATCTACAGATTCATTGCAATCCCTATCAAGCTACCAGCAGGATTTTTCACAGAACTAGAAAAAATAATTTCAAGATTTGTATGGAAATACAAAAAAACCTCGAATAGCCAAAGCAATCTTGAGAAAGAAGAATGGAACTAGAGGAATCAACTTGCCTGACTTTAGGCTCTACTACAAAGCCACAGTCATTAAGACAGTATTCTACTGGCACAAAGACAGATATATAGATCAATGGAACAAAATAGAAAGCCCAGAGATAAATCCACACACCTATGGACATCATTTCTTCGACAAAGGAGGCAAGAATATACAATGGAATAAAGACAATCTCTTTAACAAGTGGTGCTGGGAAAACTGGTCAACCACTTGTAAAAGAATGGAACTAGACCACTTTCTAACACCATATACAAAAATAAACTCAAAATGGATTAAAGATCTAAATGTAAGACCAGAAACTATAAAACTCCTAGAGGAGAACATAGGCAAAACACTCTCCGACATAAATCACAGCAGAATCTTCTATGATCCACCTCCCAGAATACTGGAAATAAAAGCAAAAATAAACAAATGGGATCTAATTAAAATTAAAAGCTTCTGCACAACAAAGGAAACTATAAGCAAGGTGAAAAGACAGCCTTCTGAATGGGAGAAAACAATAGCAAATGAAGCAACTGACAAACAACTAATCTCAAAAATATACAAGCAACTTATGCAGCTCAACTCCAGAAAAATAAATGACCCAATCAAAAAATGGGCCAAAGAACTAAATAGACATTTCTCCAAAGAAGACATACGGATGGCTAACAAACACATGAAAAGATGCTCAACATCACTCATTATCAGAGAAATGCAAATCAAGACCACAATGAGGTACCACTTCACACCAGTCAGAATGGCTGCGATCCAAAAATCTACAAGCAATAAATGCTGGAGAGGATGTGGAGAAAAGGGAACCCTCTTACACTGTTGGTGGGAATGCAAACTAGTACAGCCATTATGGAAAACAGTGTGGAGATTCCTGAAAGAATTGCAAATAGAGCTGCCTTACGACCCAGCAATCCCACTGCTGGGCATACACACCGAGGAAACTCGAATTGAAAGAGACACGTGTACCCCAATGTTCATTGCAGCAATGTTTATAATTGCCAGGACATGGAAACAACCCAGATGTCCATCAGCAGATGAATGGATAAGAAAGCGGTGGTACATATACACAATGGAGTATTACTCAGCCCTTAAAAAGAATAAATTTGACTCAGTTCTAATGAGATGGATGAAACTGGAGCCGATTATACAGAGTGAAGTAAGCCAGAAAGAAAAATACTAATACAGTATACTGACACATATATATGGAGTTTAGAAGGATACTAATGATGACCCTGTATGTGAGACAACAAAAGAGACACAGATGTATAGAACGGACTTTTGGAATCTGTGGGAGAGGGAGAGGGAGAGGGTGGGATGATTTGGGAGAATGGCATTGAAACATGTATACTATCATGTATGAAACGAAGCACCAGTTTATGTTCAATACAGGATACAGGGGGCTTGGGGCTGGTGCACAGGGATGATCCAGAGAATCCAGAGATATGATACAGGGTGAGAGGTGGGAGGGGGTTTCAGGATTGGGAGCTCGTATATACCTGTGGCTGATTCATGTCAATGTATGGCAAAACCAATACAGTGTTGTAAAATAGAGTAAAGTAAAAATAAAATTTAAAAAAAAGACCCCTCTTCCCTGCTATTCGGTTAAAGAAATATGAACCTGTTCTGCTTTTCTAGTTTGTCTCAGGAAGAATTTGACAGTGCCATAGGATAAGACAACAATGGGCTCATTCTCAGCTGAGTCCAAAGTGATCAAAGGTGTTTCATTTCATTTTGATTGATTCCTCATCTGTTTCTATTTTCTGTCTAATTGGAAAGAATTGACAGGAAGTGCTTAGTGTCTAAACCTATTAAATTCAATTTCAACTTTTGTTTACCAAACTAGGACAGGTACTTAGGCTCATAGTCTTATAGAAGCCTCGTATGCCTTACTACTGTTTTAATTAGGCTACCTAGATTAAGTGGTTTTCTTAAAATTATGCTAAAAGTAGAGCTTCACAAGAATTTACAACATTGTCTGGCAGATGTTTATAGAGGTTTTAATGCTTCAGTGCCCTGAAAGACTGAAAGAACCTCTCTACAACCTAGATAGTATATTCAAAAGCAGAGACATTACTTTGCCAACTAATGTCTGTCTAGTCAAGGCTATAGTTTTGCCTGTGGTCATGTATGGACATGAGAGTTGGACTGTGAAGAAGGCCATAGTAGAGGCCATAGTAGAGGTGATGTATATATAGATGGGTCATTTAACCTCGTTGTGCCTGTTTTATCATCTGAAAAACAGGGATAGTAATGAAACCCAAGTCATAGACCGGTATGCAAAATGCTTCTATATGAATGCTATATACATGTTCACCCAGATAAAGTTGCCTAAACTAGATGAGGTAGCACATGATTTTAATGTTCTGGCTCTATATTCCAGAATCTTCTGACATTCACTCTATGTGCTGAAGACTGTTATGGCAAGCACCAGCCAGAGGTCTTTTTTCCTGTCACAGGTTGGCTTGCTGCTGCTGCTGCTGCTGCTAAGTAGCCTTAGTCGTGTCCTACTCTGTGCGACCCCATAGATGGAAGCCCACTAGGCTCCCCTGTCCCTGGGATTCTCCAGGCAAGAACACTGGAGTGGGTTGCCATTTCCTTCTCCAATGCATGAAAGTGAAAAGTGAAAGGGAAGTCACTCAGTCACGTCCGACTTTTAGCAATCCCATGGACTGCAGCCCACCAGGCTCCTCAGTCCATGGGATTTTCCAGACAAGCATACTAGAGTGGGATGCCATCTCCTTCTCAGCACAGGTTGGCTTACATGAAGACAAAGGTTTATCTGTAAACATAGTGTTTCTGGAAGGAGTCCCACGCCAATGACAGAAAGGATGTTGATGGATAAGTCTTGGCTTCTTGTCCTTCGGTTGAGATCATTCTAGAGTGTGTTCTATACTGCTTCCTCAGGGTCTACAGAGAGATTAAGCTCTAGTTGCCCACAGTGGTAACTGGTTTGATAACAGATACTTTACTGACTTTCTTTTCTTTATCTTTCACTCTATCTTTCCATCTTTTCCTTCCCTTTTCCTTCCATCTTTTCCTCTCCTTTTTTTTGCCTCACTACTCTGTTTCCCTACTATTGTTTCCTGGGGTCACCTCCTAAATAAACTACTTTCATTTGAATCCTTTTCTCCAGGTCTGATTCTGGGAGAACCTAAATCAAGACAAGTTTCATGACTTTTTAGAAGTATTATTAATGGCTATTAGACTGAGGACATTGCTGTTAAAGAATTTCATTGAGATAGCATGCTGCTGCTGCTAAGTCACTTCAGTCGTGTCTGACTCTGGGCGACCCCATTGATGGCAGCCTACCAGGCTCTGCTGTCCCTGGGATTCTCCAGGCAAGAACACTGGAGTGGGTTACCATTTCCTTCTCCAATGCACGAATGTGAAAAGTGAAAGTGAAGTCACTGAGTCATGTCCAATTCTCAGTGACCCCATGGACTGCAGCACACCAGGCTCCTCCATCCATGGGATTTTCCAGGCAAGAATACTGGAGTGGGGTGCCATTGCCTTCTCCTTGAGATAGCATATTTTATTTAAAATTTCTAATGGGTATGTAGATTTTTATGCTCTGTATTTTGTATATTAAGATTTTTTTCTTAAGTAGGAAAAAGTTCTGAAATTAGAGGCAGAGGACCCAAGTTACTATTGATCAACTAGGTGAATGCATTTTTTTTTAAATCAGTTTTATCATGTGATACTAATATATATCCAACATTATAATAAATAACATAATGTCCATAAAAGGCTTCTGCAGAGCCTACATTTATTGTATCATTAGCACTCTTCTCAATGGGTTTTGTTGTTGTTATTGTTCTTAGAATTTTCACCACTTGATGCAGATTCGTCCTGTGAAATTCTGTGAGGTAAAAATATATTATACTAAAAAAAGAAATATTGTGACCATATTATTATAACCTACCTTCTGTTACTCAATTTTGGTTAACATTTTAATTTCAACTTTTCAACAACCTTATATTCCTTCTATTTCAGAAGCTGCCTGATGATCTAGCCATGGTTTGTGTGTCTTGTAGCAAGCAGGGTAATAGCTTTTTGAGCTGTGTCCCCTAAAACTTGGACTCTAAGTTGCAAACTGCATGAGATGTTTTGATTAATAATGTCAAGAATATTTATTTTTCCATTATGCAAACAATTCATGTGCTGTTTGACTAATGCTTGTGCCAAGTATGAGTTTACCAAACTACTCAGCCACTGGCAAATTCAAACTGTATAGTTTTTCCCAGTGACTAAAAAATAATGAAAAAAGACATGCATAGCCATAAAAATAAGGAACATTACATTGCTTATTATATTAGCTAGTTCAGAAAGAATTAATCATTAAGTAAACTGCTTATTTTAAAAAGTATTTAGAAAGTTAAGCCCTGTGAGAGTGAAGAGACTAACACTGCACCCCCTTCTCTGTAAGATTTGACATTAGACAAATTTGGAGGAAACCACAGTGTCCTTGGCTGAGGCTCCCTGACAGGAAAGAACCACAGTAGTGACAGATGGGAAAACATGACAAGAGAAAGTAAGCCTGGGCTTCAGCAAGGTTTCAGGATAGGTCTGGCCTTGGCAGGTCTTGCGCTAAGCCTTCGTGTCCTTAGGCCTCGCCAGCCTGGTACAAGAGTCAGGACTTGGCAGCAGTGGGGTGGCCCTAGGAATCTAAAGGCACACAGGTCACACTGCCGCCGTGGGAGTCCCATTCCGTTTCAGTGTCCCTCTGTGACGGTGCCCACAGTGCAGTGCTATTAGGGGATTTCCCTCTCATTGAGAAGAATGGTGGGAATCCTCTGGCTGAATAATTGTGATTGCAGGTGACTTGGGGTAAAAAGCTGCCTGCCAATATAGGCATGTGGGTTTGTAAGTGATTAATTAGAATAATAAAAAAGGATGTGGCTGTGTTTATATGTCCAGGCTGGTGAAGCAAGTTACTATGATTCAAACATTTTTCATATTATCATGGATTTTAATGCCTGCTGAGGGGTATGGCGAGAGAACAGACCATATCTTATTTGATCTTTTCTTTATTATCTAACACTAACATCTTTTGTGTGAGGCATCTCTGACAGAATCTAGTATTATTGTAGCTTATTAGTATAACAGTAGTAGGAATACATTTTCCAGGTGTTGAAAAATAGCAGTTACATTATAAAATAAGTTATTTAGAACACAACATTAGTCTCTGAAACATGATGAATTTAGCCTCCTTGTTACCTTGTATTCAAGGGGCAGTAGCAACCTTTGCCAAGGGTGGGACATCATAGGGAGAGGGGGCCTCAGGAAGCAAAGAGTGCAGTCTGTGCTTGAGTTCTGTCTTTTCCAGGATACCTTTGATCCAAAGGAGGGTCAGGGGTAGTATTATGCGTAGGATGGAAGGTCCTCATCCATTAGATGTAAGAGGCCATGACTCTCCCCAGTAAGTCCCCAGAAACAAGCAGGGCCCAACACATAGTAAGTGTTTGCTACATATTTTGTGAGTATTTGAATGAATGAATATTTCTACTAAGCACTGAGGGAACAGATTACAAGACTATGTAAGCATTCCAGAATTAAAGGGTCAGATTTGTGCAAAGTTGTCATAATTTTAACCTCAGAAAGTCCATTTTCTTATATGAAACATTGGTAATAATTTCTATATTTACCTATACAAAAAGCATAATATTATATTAAAAGTGGATTTATGTGGCTCCTTTTCATATCATGTTATGTTATATCAAGATATTATTTTCCCAGATAGCAGTTATGTGATATTCTGCACCTGGATCTAAACAACAACAACAACAGAGAAGAAATAAACCACCACTGATTTCAGAGAAAATAATAATAATAATTCATGGCCATAAATGATAGCTACAGTAGATAGGGGATGACTTTAGGCCTGTATTTCTGAGTGTACATGGGGTTGCAAAGAGTTGGACACGATTTAGTGGCTAAACAACAATATTATTACTTTTACTTGATTGCCCTCCAGTTTCCATTCATTTGAGAATTGTGGCAAAATGAGACTGTAAATGCCACTTTTATGTATTTATTTTTTTGATTTTTATTCTTCCCTGATTAAGTATTGCATTGTAATCTTTTTTTCTTTTAAACTTTTAAATTTATACTGGAGCATATAGCCTATTATCAGTGTTGTGACAGTTTCAGGTGGACTGCAAAGGGACTTAGTCATAAATATAGATACATACATTCTCCTTCAAACCCCCCTCCCATATAGGCTGCCACATGCAAAGTTCCTTATACAATAGGACCTTCTTGGTTATCCATTTTATTATTTTTTTTATTTTTATTTTTACTTTATTTTGCTTTACAATACTGTATTGGTTTTGCCATACATTGACATGAATCCACCACAGGTGTATACGAGCTCCCAACCCTGAATCCCCCTCCCACCTCCCACCCCATATCATCTCTCCGGATCATCCCTGTGCACCAGCCCCAAGCATCCTGCATCCTGTACTGAACATAGACTGACGCTTCATTTCTTACATGATAGTATATATGTTTCAATGC
>SJYC01038819.1:32-33957 GCA_006408675.1 Madoqua kirkii
AATATTTATTTAAATAATGCACTCTCCTAGTATATTTTAAATTAAAATAAATTACCAAAGTGAATTTGACATATCAGTTTCCCACTGATTTATAGTTATACCTGTGCTAATAAAAAAAAACCATCAACCATGTAGAATAACAGAATTTAAAAATTTCCATATTTAGTCACCAATGCTTTTCCAGGGAGAATATTCTTCATTAGGAATCAAATCCTCCTACTTGTGCTATAACTCTGTATTAAATATACATGCAAATTCTCTGACACACTTTTCAGCAAATCTAGGCCAGTTTGGGGCTTCCCTGGTGGCTCAGTGGTAAATAATCCATCTGCCAATGCAGGAGACACAGGCTTGATATCTGATCCAGGAAGATTCCCATATATCATGGAACAACTAAGCTGATGCACCACACCTACTGAGCCTATACTCTTGAGCCCAGAAGCCACAACTCCTGAGCCCTTGAGCTGCAGCTCCTGAAGCCCATGCTCCACAACAAGAGAAGCCACCACAATGAGAAGCCCGTGCACAGCGACTAGAGAGTTGACCCTGCTGTCTCAACAAGAGAAAGCCTACCAAGTGATGAAGACCTAGCACAGACAAGAGTACGTAAATGAAATTAAAATGTGGGCCAATTCAGTGATGATCTTGTAGTCAAAAGAATGCAGCAAAAGTGATGCTGTACAAGTTCAAAGGCTAGATCCAGATGACCATGTAGCTTTTACCTGGTTCTCTTGGGAAACTCCCCTGGGGGAAATCTAGCCACCTTGTAAGAATACGCCATGCAGAAAACATCATGAGAAGCGCTGGGCTGGAGGGAGCACAAGCTGGAATCAAGATTGCCGGGAAAAATACCAATAACCTCAGATACGCAGATGACATCACCCTTATGGCAGAAAGTGAAGAGGAGCTAAAATGCCTCTTGATGAAATTGAAAGAGGAGAGTGAAAAAGTTGGCTTCAAACTCAACATTCAGAAAACAAAGATCATGGCATCTGATCCCATCACTTCATGGTAAATAGATGGAGAAACAGTGCAAACAGTGACAGACTTTATTTTTTGCAGCTCCAAAATCACTGCAGATAGGGACTGCAGCCATGAAATTAAAAGATGCTTGCTCCTTGGGAGAAAAGTTATGACCATTCTAGACAGCATATTAAAAAGCAGAGACATTATTTTGCCCACAAAGGTCCATCAAGCAAACTGTGGTTTTTCCAGTAGTCAAGCATGGATGTGAGAGTTGGACTATAAAGAAAGCTGAGTGCTGAAGAATTGATGCTTTCAAACTGTGGTGTTGGAGAAGACTCTTGAGAGTCCCTTGGACTGCAAGGAGATCCAACCAGTTTATCCTAAAGGAAATCAGTCCTGACTATTCATTGGAAGAACTGATGCTGAAGCTGAAACTTCAATACTTTGGCCACCTGATCACAGGCAACTGAACTGACGTAAGAAGAGTGACCACCTGGATATTCCATGATGGAGGGGCTGCCTGTAGGTTCTCAGGTTACCACTCCACCAGAGCTCAGCCATTAAGCCACTCCAGCCCAGCACTCAGATATGTGCTGGAGGAGCCTTCAGGCAATCCCAAACCCCAACTCACATCCTCAGCCTTTGAGAATTCCTGCCTGAGATTCTAGATATCACGGAATAGTAACTTCTTGTTTTATGCCCCTAACTTTTAAGTTGGTTTATCACAATGGCCATAATAATTGGAAGAGTTTGACTCCCCCCAAAGCAGACTATATTTAGAGTTTTTGAAAGTAGATTATTAGAAAGTTGATCTCAGGAGGCATCAGTTGGAGAGTTGGGGAGTAGGATAGGAAAGGGAATGAAGCCAGTATCAGTATAATTAGTGAGCTGGTTACTTCTGTGGTCAATGGGGTTCTTTCCTGCCAGGGACTCCTGGAAGAAGGTGTAGAAAATGCTTCCAAGATGTCCTGCCTGATGGGCGATGAAACTGGGGTATTCATCCATCACTGACCAAGAGGTGCTCTACAGCAGGGGTCCCCAGTTCCTGGGACAGGTACTGGTCTGTGTCCTGTTAGGAGCTGGTCTGCACAGCAGGTGGTGAGTGGTAGAGGAGCAAGGGAAGCTTCATCTGTGTTTGCAGCCACTCCCCATTTCCCCTAGATGGGAACATCTAGTTGCATGAACACAAGCTCAGGGCTCCCACTGGTGGGTTGTACAATTATTTCATTATACATTATAATGTAATATTAATAATAATAGAAATAAAATGCATAATAAACATAATGTGCTTGAATCATCCCTAAACCATACCCCTGCCCCCAGTCCATGTAAAGATTGTCTTCCACAGAAATGGTCCCTGGTGCCAAAAAGATTGGGACTGCTGTTCTAGTGTGTTAATATCCAGGAACCTACTCGTCCTACACATGGACGAGCCCTCTCTTGTAGAGGCCAAAGGAACGTGTAGTAAGAAGTTGTGGGTTGAGAATGTTGAGTGCAGCAGGGATACAAGTGGAACCTTAAATACACCAAGTAAGAGTTCTTAAACTGGAGTCCACTGTGCTGTGGTTGGATTTCAGTGACCCACCAACCTCTGGAAACTAAATTTAAATTCTATAATTTAATACGTTAGCACATGTATATTTTTCTGAAGAAGGAATACAGGATTTCATCAACTTCTCCAAGTGGTCCATAAGGCAGAGGGTGAAGAAAGAATAAGGAGCCAAGATAATAAACAAAATTATGTACCTTCAACCCAATTTCTTATATCAGATAATCAGAATCAATAATAATTGCAGCTGCTATTAAATAATAGATAGGTATACAGTAATTCAGTGGTAAATCTTATACAATTACATTCAATTATAATAGCCAACCAAAAATTACTAGTAAAAAGATTGATTGTCATACTGTTCCCTTGGCAGAAGAAATTTGGCAGACAAAGAAGTTAAGAAATACCCAAGAAAAAGTAGTCATACTTCAACTATGGCCAAGATACATGGTTTTGCAAACAATACTTAGACATCTGGTGGACAAGGGAATAAGTCATATCTTCATGTATATTCCAAGACTGACACATCTGAACACTTCTTTCTCTGCCATGGTGAATGCATTTTATTAATATAAGATGAAATAATAATATTATGGTGTCATCCATAATACAAATCAAAATCAATAAAATGTATCGATGCCAAGAAAATCTCAAAGTATCAGGCATGTTCTCAGCATTAAACTCAAGCAGAGTTTTTTTTTCCCTTGGTCAGTCTCCTGCAAAAGCAGGAGGCCATTTTCAGAAAAAAAGGAAAGTATGCCTGTGTGATGAAATTTGGTCACAGTATCCTATCTATTCAGTTAATTGGTACTTAACAATGACCCTACTACTTCTTATCCAAAACCATAGCCACTGAAGGGTACTGTTTGATTAAAAAAAAATTATAGTTACCTTGACTTTTATATACTGTTTAGATTTATAGCTGTCAGACTAGTCCACCATTAACCATACTCCTAAATACTTCTTAAGAGCTCTATATGGGTGCAAAAGCAGTAAAAGAGAGAGAGACCACAGGTTCCATAACGTTCCATGTGCTCAGCCATGTCTGACTCTTTGGGAGCCCATGGACTATAGCTGGCCAGTCTCTTCTGTCCATGGAATTGTCCAGGCAAGAGTACTGGAGTGGGTTGCCATTTCCTACTCCAAGGGATCTTCTTCACTTAGGGACTGAACCCAAGTCTTTCACGTCTCCTGCGTTGGCAGGCAGGTTCTTTACCACTTAGCACCACCTAGGAAGCCCCAAAGATAGTAAAGGCAGAATGAATTTAAATGAGCGTAGTGATTACATTCTTAGCTACACTACTGAGCTTCCCTGGTCACTCAGCTGGTCAAGAATCTGCCTACAATGTGGGAGGCACGGGTTCGATTCTTGGGTGGGGAAGATCCCCTGGGGGAGGGCTACCAACTTCAGTATTCTTGCCTGGAAAATCCTGTGGACAGAGGAGCCTGACAGGCTATAGTCCATGGGATTACAAAGAGTCGGACATGACTGAGTGACACACATTAAGTTCCCAAGCCGAAAAATAAAATGATCGTACTCTTAACTCTGATATTGCAGATGATATCACATGATTTCTTTTGATAAGAGACATCTGCCACCAATGTGTGAATCAGCCATTTCAAGCTATTTTTCCTAGTCCCTAGAGCTGTTTCTCTCCTCCTCTACCCTCCACTCAACCCCTCATAAATAGATCAAGTCACTCATTCAAGTACTACTTTGTTAACGTTTTCCTGAGACTGTTGCTCAATGATAATTTGTTACTTCGAAGCCCACAATGACTTTTAATTGAGGCACCTACTGTCACATGCTATCATTTAAATCTCAGTGGATGTCGTTTTCTTCTTCTCACTCAGAAAAAAGTACATTTTCCCTTCCAAATATCTGTATTAGCATTTGGTTTAAGTTTTCCTGGAATAGGTTAAGTGAATTACAAATTGTAGCTTCTGAAAGTATTGTCTAATATGAATTAACCCAGGTAAGAAATAAAAATTCTATTATCTATCTTTCTATCTGTAATCTACCTATAAAAGACCACAAGATTACTTAAATATGTATCCCCCCTAAAATATTGTGTTCTAGTTTTATTGGAAAAAAATCTTAGGACACATCTTCTAAGCCTTTAAACTATTTTTGTCAATTAAAACAAATATTATTTAAGAAAATGCTGCCTTTGTATTTGAACTGCTTGTCACTGTTTAAAGTGCAATAAATTCCATAGAAATATTGTCCTCTTCTATCAAAATTAAATACTAATGAAAAGCATGAAAATACTAAACATTTTTCAAATGTTCAGATCAATCAGCTGTTGGCAAGACAACCCTGAAAAAGTTGTATTGTTAAGTTATCCTCTCTTGTATATATACTTATGGCTATCTCACCAAATGATCAGATTTAGATGCAGCTAGCTGAAAGTATTTTTTTTTTAATCATAAGACATCAGTTGTTTTATTACTTCCCTGGTGGCTCAGATGGTAAAGCGTCTGCCTGCAATGTGGAAGGTCTGGGTTCAATTCCTGTGTCGGGAAGATTCCTTGGAGAAGGAAATGGCCACCCACTCCAGTATACTTGCCTGGAAAATGCCATGGGTGGAGGAGACTGGTGGGCTGCAGTCCACAGGGTTGCAAAGAGTCGGATACAACTGAGCAACTAACATACACACACAAGACACCAGTCATTTTATTGCTTTAATGTCAGATGACCAGTATGGTTATCTTTTTACTAGTCTGCTTGATTTTACTCTTAAACAGTTAAGAGTGCTTGGTTATTACCAACTATTTAATAATCTATTCAACAAAAATTTACAGAGTCTCTGATAAATTCTCAGCACTATACTATTGGTATTAATCCTGGTTCTTATCTGCAAGTAGCTCGTAGTTTGACAGGACGGAAAGATCGAAACCTGACAAAAATTTAGAGAGCAATTAAACTAAATGCTGACTCATGATTATGAGGCTTTTAGCAAAGAAGGGATAAAATATTGACTAAAAATGATGATAATGAGAAAGCAGAAGAAAAACTAGAGGAGCAGGAAGAGAAGTAAGACAATTGTCATTATGATGTGCTGGGCACCCAGCTATGCTCTTTACATATAGTAACTTTTTTAAACTCATACTAATGACAGTAAAAATAATATCTAATATTCTTGAGAACTGGACAAATATTTACAAATATGGACTCATATAACCCTTACAATCAGTCCTATAAAATGGGTGTTGGGCTTTTCCCTTCATTTCACAGATAAGAAAACTGAGGAAAAGAGAGACCGTGATCATAAGTATCTCCTGCCTCATGTGAGTCTCTGAGGTACCCCTGTAGCATCACCAATTTCTAACCTATCAGTCTAAATGTCCAAAAGTGGGTTAACCTCTTTTATTTTTTAAAATTTGTTAAAAAACAACAACAAAACTTAAAGGCCATAGTAACATATAAACTCTATTTCTTTGCATTGATCGCTGAGGAGGGCTTTCTTATCTCTCCTTGCTATTCTTTGGAATTCTGCATTGAGATGTTTATATATATCCTTTTCTCCTTTGCTTTTCACTTCTCTTCTTTTCACAGATATTTGTCAGGCCTCCCCAGACAGCCATTTTGGTTTTCTTTGCATTTCTTTTCCATGGGGATGGTCTTGATCCTGTCTCCTGTACAATGTCACGAATCTCCGTCCATAGTTCATCAGGCACTCTATCTATCAGATCTAGTCCCTTAAATCTATTTCTCACTTCCACTGTATAATCATAAGGGATTTGATTTAGGTCATACCTGAATGGTCTAGTGGTTTTCCCTACTTTCTTCTATTTAAGTCTGAATTTGGCAATAAGAAGTTCATCAATGCAAAGAAATACAGGAAAACAACAGAATGGGAAAGACTAGAGAACTCTTCAAGAAAATTAGAGATACCAGGGAACATTTCATGAAAAGATAGGCTCGATAAAGGACAGAAATGGTATGGACCTAACAGAAGCAGAAGATATTAGGAAGAGGTGGCAAGAATACACAGAAGAACAGTACAAAAATATCTTCACGACCAAGATAATCATGATGGTGTGATCACTCACCTAGAGCCAGACATCCTGGAATGTGAAGTCAAGTGGGCCTTAGAAAGCATCACTATGAACAAAGCTAGTGGAGGTGATGGAATTCCAGTGGAGCTATTTCAAATCCTGAAAGATGATGCTGTGAAAGTGCTACACTCAATATGCCAGCAAATTTGGAAAACTCAGCAGTGGCCACAGGCCTGGGAAAGGTCAGTTTTCATTCCAATCCCAAAGAAAGGCAATGCCAAAGAATGCTCAAACTACCGCACAATTGCACTCATCCCACACACTAGTAAAGTAATGCTCAAAATTCTTCAAGCCAGGCTTCAGCAATATGTGAACTGTGAATTTCCAGATGTTCAAGTTGGTTTTAGAAAAGGCAGAGGAACCAAAGATCAAATAGCCAACATCTGCTGGATCATCAAAAAAGCAAGAGAGTTCCAGAAAAATATCTATTTCTGCTTTATTGACTATACCAAAGCCTTTGACTGTATGGATCACAATAAACTGTGCAAAAATTCTGAAAGAGATGGGAATACCAGACCACTTGACCTGCCTCTTGAGAAATCTGTATGCAGGTCAGGAAGCAACAGTTAGAACTGGATATGGAACAACAGACTTGTTCCAAATAGGCAAAGGAGTATGCCAAAGAATGCTCAAACTACCACACAATTGCACTCATATCACATGCTAGGAAAGTAATGCTCAAAATTCTCCAAGCCAGGCTTTAGCAATACGTGAACTGTGAACTCCCTGATGTGCAAGCTGGTTTTAGGAAAGGCAGAGGAACCAGAGATCAAATTGCCAACATCCACTGGATCATGGTAAAAGAAAAAGAGTTCCAGAAAAACATCTATTTCTGCTTTATTGACTATGCCAAAGTCTTTGACTGTGTGGATCACAATAAACTGTGGAAAATTCTGAGACAGATGGGAATACCAGACCACCTAACCTGCCTCTTGAGAAATCTGTATGCAGGCCAGGAAGTAACAGTTAGAACTGGACATGGAACAGACCGGTTCCAAATAGGGAAAGGAGTACGTCAAGGCTGTATATTGTCATCCTGCTTATTTAACTTATATGCTGAGTACATCATGAGAAACATTGGACTGGAAGAAACACAAGCTGGAATTAAGATTGCCAGGAGAATTATCAATAACCTCAGATATGCAGATGACACCACCCTTATGGCAGAAAGTAAAAAGGAGCTAAAAAGCCTCCTGAGGAAAGTGAAAGAGGAGAGGGACAAAGTTAGCTTAAAGTTCAACATTCAGAAAATGAAGATCATGGCATCTGGCCCCATCACTTCATGGGAAATAGATGGGGTAACAGTGGAAACAGTGTCAGACTTTATTTTTTGGGCTCCAAAATCACTGAAGATGCTGACTGCAGCCATGAAATTAGAAGACACTTAGTCCTTGGAGAAAAGTTATGACCAACCTAGATAGCATATTCAAAATCAGAGACATTACTTTGCCGACTAAGGTCCGTCTAGTCAAGGCTATGGTTTTTCCTGTGGTCATGTATGGATGTGAGAGTTTGACTGTGAAGAAGGCTGAGCACTGAAAAATTGATGCTTTTGAACTGTGTTGTTGGAGAAGACTCTTGAGAGTGCCTTGGACTGCAAGGAGTTCCAACCAGTCCATTCTGAAGGAGATCATCCCTGACATTTCTTTGGAAGGAATGATGCTAAAGCTTAAACCTCATTTTTTTGGCCACCTGATGCGAAGAGTTGACTCATTGGAAAAGACTCTGATTCTGGGAGGGATTGGGGGCAGGAGGAGAGGGTGACAACCAAGATGAGTTGGCTGGATGGCATCTCAGACTCGATGGACAAGAGTCTGAGTCAACTCCAGGAGATGGTGATGAACCAGGAGGCCTGGCATGCTGCGATTCATAAAGTCGCAAAGAGTCTTAAATAACTGAGCGAGCGATTGAACTGAACTGAACTGAAATCTCAATACAGCCTCTGTAATCCTTCTTCTCAAATATCAGAAACTGAGACTCAAAATGTCTAGGGGCCTTGTCCACTACATGACAGGGGCCTTGTAACTGAGGATTACAGTTTGGGTTTTCACTTTCCTTCTACCACAACCTCTCCATGCCACTGTTGAAGGTGCCAGAATTTTAGCATCTTTATGTCTTTCTCTCCTAAGTCATTTAGTCATAGTTTCAGAATATCTTTGCAAAAGAAATGAATGTCCTTTCTGAAACTCAGCACCTTTAACATATATGTTATCTGTACAGCTCCATCTAGAAACTCTTACAAATAACATGAAAGCTTGAGGTATTTATTCCTTCTTTTTCCTCTCACCTTTCCTTTCATGCATGTCCAGAAGGTATTCTTTTTATGCTGCCACTTCTAGAGGAAAGAAAAATAGAAAATTTTCCTCTTTATCAAGGCTAATAATCTGAATGCTTTTTGTTTAAATTGAAAAAACAAAAACAACCAAGAAAATCCTTTCTGTGGGTTTAACTGATTATCCCAGTTCTCTCTAATATGTGCTCAGAGATTCTAATATTTTCTATTTCCTGGTCACAAGACTTTCTGATAGAAAATTGGAACAAGAGAAAGGTCTGTTCCCTTTTGGAATGCTCTCCACACAGAGCCTAGGAGAAAAGTTGTAGCATATGTTCAAGACCCCAGCTTCTAGGAGCTGGGCCAGAATAGGCAGTATGAAATAGGAAAAGGTGATTGTTTTTACTTTTAAGCTTTGGTTCTCTTTTTAAAGAACTCCATTTTTGTGTGTCCATGGAAAGCAAATAGAGTTGATTCTGAAGTGGATGCTGCTCAGACTTCCTGATTGTCAAAGCAGAAGTGAGGAGGCAGAATAAAATGAATGAGTGTGTATATATTTGTTTACTTTCACACACACACACACACACACACAGACACACACACTTGCATGGGCACACAGGATAAAGCAGCAACATTTTAAAACAATATAATCTGTGAAAGAAAGCACATCTTCGATTTCAAGTAAGAATGAATAAAAATGAGTGTATCTCTAGAGTAGGAATCAACAGGCTTTTTCCATGATATGTTTTAGACTTGATTGGCAATGTGGTCTCTGTCTCAAATGTTCAACTCTGCTGTTGTAGCACAAGCAGCTTTAGCACACAAGCAGATGAGCATGTCTGTGTCCCAATAAAACTTTGTTTATGGACACTTAAATTTGAATTTCATATGACTTTCACATCATTAAACATTATTTTTCTTTTGATTTTTTTCCCCACCACTTCAAAAAACAAATGCCATTCTTAGCTTGTGGGCTGTACAAAAGCAGGCACTGAACCCAGATTTGGCCCATGGGTCCCTGGAGGAAGGGTAATGTTAGGATACGAGTGGTATGAAATATGAAAGATATTTCTTTTCATTCTCTTGTGAAGTGGTGACCAGATGATCATATTTCCCATGTGTCTCCTCATTCTCCTTAGGCAAAAAAGAAATTTATAAAAGTTGTGTCCATTAAAGTCATATCTCTGAAATTCTCTTAATCATCAATGGGCATTTTTTTGAAAGTTTACTTGCATTTCTCTGTCTTTATATTTAAGAAAAATCTAGTGGTCAAAGAAGAATATTTTAAATCAAGATTGGGAATTGATGGGATTGTCCCAAAAATCTATACCAATACACCATCAGGTTAGTTTTCTGTTCTATAATACAATAGATCTGTCACATAATACTGAAATATGATTGCAATCTAATAAAATAATGTGTTATAGTGTCCTGCATATGTGTGGGGAAAGAATCTGTGTTTCTAACTGAACTAAAAAAAAAAAAAACCAACTCATTAAGAAAGCAAACCACTTCTGATGAAGGGAACATAAGTGCCTATCTACAAATCTTTATTTTTAAGGCATCCTCTCCCCAATTTCTTTTCTTTATTACTTTAATTGTGCCCATAACTATGGGCACTCAGATTTAGTTGAGGTATAATTTGAAATAATGTCTGGCTATGCCCATAAACATAAATTTGTACATTTAATTGTTGCCATAAATCCCAAATGTGAACAACAAAATAGACATTTACTTGTGGGAGTGAGAATCATCCAGGTAACTGCTATCCAATTGTTGTCTGTAGATCACAAGTATCAGCATTACAAAGAAGGTTATTGGAAATGTCAGACTCCACCCTCCAACTTCACTGAATCAATATCTGCATTTCCACAAAATCTTCAAATGGTCTGTATGCACATGAATGGTAAAAAAGCATTCAGCTTTAGGAATAGTTTCCAACATTGGTTATAAATTAGAATTCCCTACAGAGCTTTTAGAAAAAGTAGTATCCAATCTGGATTGCTGACCAATCAAGTCAGAATATCTGCAGATGGGAATCTACAAATAAGTATTTTTTTAAAGTTCCCTAGATTATTCCAATGTGCAGGAAAGTCTGAGAATCACTGAACTAAGGTGGTGGACCCAAGGTATTATTGCTCTGAGGGTAAGAAGGGAACCCTCTCAATATCAAGTGGAAACAAAAGTCCCCAGAACTAGAGGATTTATTGGAAGTGTTATGAAAGGTTAGCTTGTGAAGTGAAGTAAGTGAAGCCGCTCAGTCGTGTCTGACTCTTTGCGACCCCATGGACTGTAGTCTACCAGGCTCCTCTGTCCATGGGATTTTCCAGGCAGTAGTCCTGGAGTGGATTGCCATTTCCTTCTCCAGGGGATTTTCCCAACCCAGGGATCGAACCTGAGTCTCCAGCATTCTAGACAGACGCTTTACCATCTGAGCCACCAGGGAAGTCCAAAGGTTAGCATGGTATATATTAAAAGAGTGACTTTCAGGAAGAAAACCCAGCCCTCACAATTAGATAAAATGTTCAGGTTACTAACAAGTTAACTAAAATGAACAAAATTAAAGGTTAAGTTCATTGGATTCTGGTACTTTTGATTCTCCCTAACCAGAAAGAATTCTGCCTAATGTCTGAAAGATTTAAATTGGGTGCTCTTCATGAAAAGTCAAAGTGTAAGTGGTTCAGAACTGTCCAACTCTTTGCGATGCTATTGACTATACAGCCAACCAGGCTCCCCTGTCCACGGACTCCTCCAGGGAAGAATACTGGAGTGAGTTGTCATTTCCTTCTCCAGGGATGTTCAGTTCAGTTCAGTTCAGTCCCTCAGTCATGTCTGACTCTTTGTGATCCCATGGACTGCAGCATGCCAAGCCTCCCTGTCTATAACCAACTCCCAAAGCTTACTCAAACTCATGTCCATTGAGTCAGTGATCAACCAGTCCATTCTGAAGGAGATCAGCCCTGGGATTTCTTTGGAAGGAATGATGCTAAAGCTGAAATTTCAGTATTTTGGCCACCTCACGAGAAGAGTTGACTCACTGGAAAAGACTCTGATGCTGGGAGGGATTGGGGGCAGGAGGAGAAGGGGACGACCAAGGATGAGATGGCTGGATGGCATCATTGACTTGATGGACGTGAATCTGAGTCAACTCCGGGAGTTGGTGATGGACAGGGAGGCCTGGCGTGCTGCTATTCATGGAGTCGCAAAGAGTCAGACACGACTGAGCGACTGAACTGAACTGATGCATATCTGAGGTTATTGATTCTTCTCCAGCAATCTTGATTTCAGCTTTGCTTCATCCAGCCCAACATTTCACATGAGGTACTCTGCATATAAGTTAATTAGCAGGGTGACAATATACAGCCTTGATGTGCTCCTTTCCTGATTTGGAATCAGTTTGTTGTTCCATGTACAGTTCTAACATTTGCTTCTTGAACTGCATATAGGTTTCTCAAGAGGCAGGTCAGGTGGTCTGGTATTCCCAAATCTTTAAGGATTTTCCACAGTTTGTTGTGATCAACACAGTCAAAGGCTTTGGCATAGTCAATAAAGCAGATGTAGATGTTTTTCTGGAACTCTCTTGCTTTCTCAATGATCCAGTGGATGTTGGCAATTTGATATCTGGTTCCTCTGCCTTTTCTACATCCAGGTTGAACATCTGGAAGTTCACAGTTCATGTACTATTGAAGCCTGGCTTGGAGAATTTTGAGCATTACTTTACTAGCATGTGAGATGAGGGCAACTGTGCAGTAGTTTGAGCATTCTTTGGCATTGCCTTTCTTTGGGATTGGAATGAATACTGACCTTTTACAGTCTTGTGGCCACTGCCGAGTTTTCCAAATTTGCTGGCATATGGAGTGCAGCACTTTCACAGCAATGTCTTTTAGGATTTGAAACAGATCAACTGGAATTCCATCACCTCCACCTGCATTGTTCGTAGTGAGGCCAACTTGATTTCGTATTCCAGGGTGTCTGGCTCTAAGTGAGTGATCACAGCATTGTGTGACCAGGGATGTTACAGAGCAGTATTGTGGGCTTCCCAGGTGGCATTAGTGGTAAAGAACCCTCCTACCAATGCAAGTTAGATGAAAGAGATGCAGGAATATCCCTTGGAGAAGGGCTCGGCAACCCCTCCAGTATTTTCACCTGGAGAACACCATCAGCAGAAGAGCCTGGCAGGCTACAGTCCATAGGGTCACAAAAAGTTGGACATGAGTGAAGCAAGTTAGCACACAGGGCAAGCTCCTGCCTTGTAGGCAGATTCTTGACAGTCTAAGCCACCAAGGAATCCCCCCCTCTTCTTGCTACCTGCCACTAATTATGCATCATCTTTAGATCTTCCTAAATCTCCCTCTGCCCCCCCCCCCCCCGGCCCTCATTTAATCCTGGTGTTTTAGATTCCTGGTGCTAGAGTTTATCTTCTAATTGCAGAGTTCTAAAGTTTTAGCTTGCCATTGCTGCATACAGCCCATCTACGCTATTTCTATTGTTCTAGCTACTTCTGTGCTTAATTGCTAATTTCACAGGCCTGTGGAACACTGCAAGTGCAATTATCCTCCAGTGTAATTGCCTTCTGCAAAAATTGACTCCCACAGAACTCCCACAAAAGTTGTGTCCTATTTGTTATTACCTATGAATTATATGGATGCCTTTTCAGCTATATATAGAGAGGTGTTTTCTAGATTTCCCTGGCTTTAGAAAAGAATAAGTTATCTCTATAGTTGGAACACCTTTTTTAATTAGGGCCTTTTTATGATGGTTATTTCAGGTGTCCCATTAATCTGATATCCCTCCTGGGTATATTGGTTGATGTTAAAGGTGTTCTGATTGGTATCACTTCAGAGCATTTGTCTGTTTAAATATTTCATTTTCAATTATATAAAGTTACTCACATTAAATAGCTCCTAAATTCTTTACTATCACTTGATATAGGTACTACAATACGCAAACACTCTCTTCAGCATTCAGTTATGCAAGAATTGTGATTTACTTTGTGAATATAAACCAAAGGGCCTACTCTGGTAAGATAGTATCCCAGATTCTGTGAGAAATTAAAAGATTCAGAAAAGGTGAATCTTGCCCTGCTCTCTTTGGAGCCCACAGGTAAGAAATGCACACAAATAATCATCTCCCAAACCCTTATGGCTCAGCTGGTAAAGAAGCCGCCTGCAATGAGGAAGAGCTGGGTTCGATCTTGTTTCTCAAGAGGCAGGTCAGGTGGTCTGGTATTCCCAAATCTTTAAGGATTTTCCACAGTTTGTTGTGATCAACACAGTCAAAGGCTTTGGCATAGTCAATAAAGCAGATGTAGATGTTTTTCTGGAACTCTCTTGCTTTCTCAATGATCCAGTGGATGTTGGCAATTTGATATCTGGTTCCTCTGCCTTTTCTACATCCAGGTTGAACACTTGGAAGTTCACAGTTCATGTACTATTGATAGCCCACTCCAGTATTCTGGCCTGGAGAATTCCATGGACTGTATAGTCCATGGGGTCACAAAGAGTCGGATGTGACTGAGCAACTTTCATAATCAAATACCATCGGTGACTAAAGCAAACAAACAAGCAGTAAGTGCTGTGGGAATCCCAAGTAAAGGAAGGGCAAGAACACATGGGGACAAAATTTCAGCCAAAGCTTCAGAAAGAGATAGCATTGGAGGTGGATCTTGAAGATGGGTAGTTTTCAACAGGGAGTTCTCAGGATGAGTGGAAATGGAGTTAACAAAGATACTGTCTATAAATGCATGAACATTCATGCATGAGCATTTATCACATGGAAAAGGCTATCACTTCCTTCATCCAAAAACCTTTGTGATTGAGTAGCTAAGTGCTATATGCTTGGTAATAATAATGTAAGGCAACCAATGTTCTTATCTCCTTTGAGGTAGTAAGTGAAAACGAAAAGAATCATCAAGGGCTCACACACCTACCGCAGAAAAAACAACAAGTGTAGTTAAATAAAGCCTGGGTATCCTGATTTGAAATCTATTTAAGCATGCCACCAGATTTTTTAGCATTTTTCTGTTTGATAAAAACTTCTTGTAACTTCTCCCTCTGTGCCTCCGTTCTTTTCCTGAGTTCTTTATGTAGTCACTTATTTATGTGACCCTGTGTAGCGGATGTCCTATGTGTCACAGCAGTATACTCCCCTCTCGGCACCCAAGGACCAGCAGCCAGCTAGCTGGCTCCCAGGTCAGCTCCGCAGTCTGCAGGATGGTAGTTTCCTTCCTTCTAATGCCTGTCTCCTGCTGGATGAGGCTGGTCTAGAGGTTTGTGTAGACTTCCTAGTGGGAGGTGCTGATGCCTGCCCATTGGTAGGTGGAGCTAGATCTTGGCCCTCTGGTGGGCAGGGCTGAGTCAAGGGGTATGTCTAGAGATGACTGGAGACTTTAGAAAGTCTTTTTAGGCGGCCTGTCTGCGGATGGTAGGGCTGTGTTCCCGAACCGTTTGTTGTTTGGCCTAAGGCGTCCCATCACTAAAGCTTACAGCTTGTTGAGTGGAGCTAGGTCTCCATATCCGGAGAAGGCAATGGCACCCCATCCCAGTACTCTTGCCTGGAAAATCCCATGTACGGAGGAGCCTGGTAGACTGCAGTCCATGGGGTCGCTAAATCAGACATGACTAAGCAACTTCACTTTCACTTTTCACTTTCATGCATTGGAGAAGGAAATGGCAACCCACTCCAGTGTTCTTGCCTGGAGAATCCCAGGGGGTGGGCTGCCGTCTATGGGGCCGCACAGAGTTGGACACGACTGAAGTGACTTAGCAGTAGTAGCAGCAGGTCTCCATATCAGGGGCTAAAAATATATGCCTCTGACTCCAGCCAGAGTTCACACAGGCCCCTGCTGTGTCTGCCATCAGCTTTTATGACTCCAGAGAGGACTATGGTTGCCTCCCTGCATCTCTAGGAGACCTTCCAAGACAGGTAGATCTGCCCCAGCCTCCTGTGGGGTCACTGGTGTTTTCCTGGGACCCAGTGCACATGGGATCCTATGTGAACCCACTGAGGGTAGAGTCTGTATCCCCCAGTCCTGTGGAGCTCCTGCACTCAAGCCCTACTGACCTTCAAAGCTCAGTGCTCCAGGGGTTCCTCCTCCTGATGCCAGACCCCTAGGCTGGGGGGTCTGCACTGGGCTAAGAGCTCTCACTACTGTAAGCGAATTTCTGCAATATAATTGTTTTCCAGTTTGTGGATTGCCCTCCTGGATGATATGGTAAGATTTGGCTATATAGTGACCTCCTGCATTCTCATGGTTTCTTCTTATGTCATTAGATGTAGAATATCTTTCTAAACTGGATTCCAGTCTTTTTTAAACCAGTGGTTGTTCAACAGTTAGTTGTGATTTTGGTATGCTCATGGGAGGAGGTGAACTCAAGAGCCTCTTAATCTATACTCTTGTCTCCAGCTTGTTTGAAACCAAAGAGGAGGAACCCTCAAATATCTGTAGAGAAGTCAATTCTTCTATTGTTATTTTTTAATTTGGCTGTGGCATGTCTTTGGTGTAGCACCTGGGATCCTCAGCTGCAGCATGCGGTTTCTTTTTTTAGTTTCCACAGGTGTGATCTTTAGTTGCACCATGCGAACCCTTAGTTGCCGCATGTGAACTCTTAATTGCAGTGTCTGAGACCTAGTTCCCTGGCCAGGGATTGAACCTGGGTCCCCTGCATTGGGAGCATGGAATCTTAGCCACTGGACCACCAGGGAAGTCCTGAGAAGTCAATTCTTTATTAATCCATGAACATCAAGGTCTTCCTGGGATTGCTGTGCTGAAGTGATTTTACTCCTGAAATCCCTACCATCTTTTGTTTGAATTTCAAAGAATTTACTTTTCCCATATGAAGAAATCAGGGGCAAATCATAAGGAGTTTAGGTCGTTGTTGATAAATATTCTAAATCCTTCATTGACATGACTGCCAAGAGTCAAAAGCAGGTGGTAACATTTCCTTTGTAATCATTCTAACTGTTTGAAATAATTCAGGGCTGTTTTTGGAGAAGAGGCCTAAGAGAGTCAGTGCAGATGGGCCTGATTTAAACAGTACTGTTGTTAAAAGTACATATTATATTTGCTGGTTAAGCTATTGGCAAATTTAAACATATTGTCAGTAAATTGAACTAATCATTTGTTGCAAAACAGCAGTAGCCACAGCCATTCTCCCTTTAATTTTTAAGAGAGAAAATAGCATATTCAATTATTACACATATCCAACATGACATATTTTCTTTCTTTTGCACTCAGGGTCTCCGATGTCACAGTGTTTCTTTTTTGTTATGAATAGACATCTTTGTGGGCTTTTTTCTTTTAAATTTATGGAACATATGCAGTATCCACTTCACCCAAAGCTATAGAATAATGACGCTATTACTGTAGCCATCTGTCTCTTCACATCAGTGTCTTCTGTGGTTTTATAGTCCAGTCTTAGGGCTCTGTAAGAAACAATATTGGTTAACATTAATAACTGCCTTCATATGACAATTTACATCTCTATTGGAGACAGCTCCTGAAAGCATCTTCCCCAGTTTAGGGTGCAGGGCTTTGTGGGGAAGGAGGGACGACTGTCTTGAGGGAGATGGAGGCAGAGCACTTATTTTGCTCCACTTGACTGACGCCCAAAGGGTGAGTCAGTCTCCCACTTCCTATTATAACTCTGCATTTGCAGTTTTCCACCTTGACAGGCAGTAACAGTTCCAGCCAATGCTAATTTGGGTAACATCTAAAAGGCTTGCCTGACAAGGCAGATTCAAATTATGAAGCAAGCCCCTCACATACTGAGACCTTGTTAGCTAGATTAGTGGTGGATTGGCTCCTTGTGACAGCTTGTTTGCTAGAGGTGAGCTATCTGCATTTTCAGTGCAGGCAGGTTATATCATCATTTAAAGAAAAAAAAATAAAGATGTCGTTTTTCTTGTTTGTCATGGACTTCATGTAATATTCCGTCTCGATTTTCTCATTGTTGACTTCAGAAAGAAATAGCAGCAAGTGTGTAGCTTTGAGTGCGACAGCTAATTTTGTTATGGATGAACAGAGTATTGTGACAAAACAGTGGCACAGCTGTCATAACAGCTGTCACACATTAATCATGACAGTGACAAATAGCATAATTACCTTATCTGGAATTCCTAGCATGCACACTCAGTATGCCCCACTGCCGAGTGAGCATATCACGCATCGTTTAATTAAAAAGACATCAATACAGGTTAGTTAGACAAGGGCTAGAAGACATTGATCCAAAATGAAAATAAAATTATTTGTAGGTTGGTGTTTAGGGACACCCAAAGACCGATTACTTAGCCGACATGATAATTTGCATCTTATTCCCCTAACTGGCCCTTCTCAGTGCAGTAAACGGGCTGCTCTGCCCCACACCGGCAGTCCATTCTGCTGAAATATTTGATCCCCGTTTTTTTGAGTCACATCATGGGTCCTTGGGAGCCATCTTGATGCACTGTCAATTGATTGAAGGGGCTTTATTGATAAACGTGACTACCAGTGAACAAGCTGCAGCTAACGTTTTAACTTGCTTTCCAATCAGGTACTAAGTCAGGAGAATGATATGAAACTTGAGTAACTTTTGTTTTATTTGGAAATTCTTAAGTAAAGAATAAAGGCAGATGAGACTGATTTTTAAGCCTAGAAATAATAGTGTCTTGCATGTGCTGTGTTTTAATATGTATGGCTATATTCATGTGCATATATGTGTCACATCAGTATGTATTAATATGCACACATGCCAAATATATGTATATTTTTGCTGCCTCCCCCATCCCCTGGTATTTTAAGCTCAACAATTCATTGAATTCACTGATTGAATTCCTGGTAGCTAGTTCTTGAATTGCTCTGAAGCGGCCTCGATGAAATATTAATGAATCAATTTCCATAGACATGGACTCATTATCTTCTGGGATGCCAGTGGAAAACACAGTCCTGCCTGCGGTGTCCTTCCACCTGCCTATGACATGATTCAATTTTCTCTCTCTCTTTTTAATTAAATAAAAATATAGGAATTTTTTGATAACTGTAGAACAGACATTTCCATTTCTCTTGATAGGCACCTAAAAGGAGGTAAACCATTTAAAATACATTTATGTTTCACTTAAGTGATATATTGAAAAGTGAGTCCTGAAAATTAAAAGAAAGTGGCTAGTTTAGCTCTGTAGTTGCTGTAATGCCGTTTGGAAATGAGGGAACTGTTCTCAGAACAATCTACTTGGAAAATGTCTGTATTTTAGGAAACTGGAGTGTACCATCTAATTGTTTACAAAGTTATCAACTTTAGAAAATGTTACTAAACACAAATACTTGTCATATTAATTGAAGACTGATGGAATATAGATGAAATTATTCAGACTGCATCTACAAAATGCCAAAACAGCTGGTTAGAACGTGAAAAATTCAGGCAGGTAATGATTAACTACACATAATATAAATAGCTGGTTTTAGGTATTTTGTTGTTTTTTCACTGGAATTGACTGGTTTCTTAAGCCTTATGCAAGTCACACCAATAAAGGACATTAAATTGCAATTATAAAGTTTTTAGTTTCCTTCCTTACTGTTCATTCTGTTTCAGTGAAAATTATTAATGCCTGCTTTGGGTACCATTAACACCCACTTTATAAAAAGTCCACTGGTAAATGGTTGCCAGCACTGTTTGATAAAACTAGGATTATGTTCTCAAATTCAGTAGCTTTTACCATTTTTATTTAGAACCAGTGGTATATTTGAATGTCATGTGATCTGAGGACAATGTTACTATTTCAATATGTACATATTATATGACCTAAGAATGGTATTATTTCCACAAATTCTTTTTAAGAGAAAATGGGAAAGCACAACCCTGACCAAGGATATCTTCTCAATACTGAGGCAAGAAAGCAGTTTATCTTTGCAAGGAACTCTAACTCCTCATGGGAAGCCCACTTGGCTCCCATTCTCTCTGGAGCTGATCTGATTCTACATTCCAGATCTGAGGAATGCCTTGAAGTAGCTCCTGGTTTGAAATAGTTTGAGGAAAGCTATAAAAAACACAAAAGCATCTACACACAGCAATTTTTGCATTTCATGTCTAGGTACCGGTTAAGATGGATAGCCCATGTGTGGACACTTGGTAATCAATCCCTCAAGTATATATATATATATAAAGGGTCAAAAATGATCTCGAACTGCTCTCAGAGGCTGGACACCATTCTAGATCTTTATTCTCTGAATCTTTCTTTGGCTCCTCTTAAAACTAGACGCAGAAACAGGTTTCTTGAGAATAAATCTAAGGTATATTTATTCCACTAGATATTCAAGGAGATTTTAATGAGAAAGAATCAATTTTACATCGACATAAAAGAAAATAAAATCAGTTTTAGCCTCCTTGGTCAAACTTTTTAGATGGAATCTCCCTCTCTTCACTGTACATGGTCATTTTTATTTTAGGACATGCATTTACTAGTGTGAAAGTGAAAGTTTTAGTTGCTTCAGTCATGTCTAGCTCTTTGTGATCCCATGGACTATAGCCCATCAGGGTCCTCTGTCCATGGAATTCTCCAAACAAGAATACTGGAGGGGGTAGCCATTATCTTCTCCAGGAGGTCTTTCCAACCAGGGATTGAACCCGGGTCTCCTGCACTGCAGGCAGTTTCTTTACCATCTGAACCATGTACATTGCTGTTTTTTATGTGGAGTTTTCTCAGTATACTGTAAGCTCTTTGAAGGTTGATTCTGTGTTTGAGTCTCCTTTTTCTTCCTTATGGAACCTAGGATTGTGCCTACATGTTGTAATTGCTGACTAAATATACACATAATAAATGATAACATGTTGGCTTTAATAATTAAAACAGAGGCATGGGTTTGCTCTAAAATGTTCAGGCTATTTCTTGAATTTAGCATATTGCTTGACTGAAAGCTCTAAGAAGGTCAGAGTGTTTATTTTTAAAATAAATTTTCTTCCACATTCTCTTCTTAAGATGGTTTGATTTCCTTCCTCCCTTCTGCCTGCTAGTATAAGAACTGACCCTTTATAGAAAGGTTGGATTGATTTCCATTGGTTTGAGTGGAGTGGGATATTGATCCAATAGCTGAGATACCAACAACCCATTTTCTTCTCTCTCAAACTTTCATATCTCTGATCTTCCCTGACCTTGAAGGGTAAGTTACCTATATTACACATATCTGCTTTACATATCATATAATGAAATGTTCCCAACTGTCCTTTGCCTTGTAACTTGCTCCACAGTGAAATTCAGTGGGATGGCCTTATCCAACTTGAGTGAATCAATACAAACAAAACTTTGTCTCTCTGCACCCCATCACCCTTTTGATCTTTTACTCTCTATGCCTCCGAATATTTCAACAGCACTTCCTCTGTCCAGCAGTGACAATCAGTAGGCTTTCCATGTAAGAACTAGCAGGAGCAATTGTGTTTATCTCACTGACTAAGAGGTTTCCTATTTATCTTTCCTGAGGTGGTGCCCATGTGGCTGTCCTGATATTGAGCAACTGGACAGATTACACCCTGGAGCCACATCTGTGGACACATAGATCAACACCATTTTCATTGCCTTGGTGCCCAAGAAGTTTATCTTCTGTCAGTGAGATTTAGTACTTTCTTCCTGGATTGTTAAGGCTTTCTTTTGTCCCTATGTTTCCTTTCCTCATCCACCTTACTTGGTTTCAAGCTGCGTTAGCATAATATGATCAGGATTGTAACAGTTGATTTTTAGTTTTTGTTTCCTTCCATCATTAGTAAGGATTTTCTGTGGGACTTTTGTAGAGGAATCTTGACTAGTAAAACATATAGTGTGAGTGTCTTGTGGAGAAAGAAAATGACTTTAATTACTAAGTGTACATCTAATAGGATTGGTTTTATATACTGTGTCTAAATGCATAGTAAAGGCATTGTTCACAGGACTAATATTTTTGCTGATGTTGTTTCGGTCAGGACATAATCTCTCAAATCTGTGTTAGGATTTTTTAGTTTACAGTACATTTTCACTCATGCTTTCTACCTTGACTCTCAACAGAGCCCTGAAAGGCGAAAGGAAGGATTTTGTTATATTGTTCAGTTTTATACATGGAAAATAAAAGTTCACATAGATGAGAAAATCACAAACTCAGCTGTGAAGCCAAGACTCAAATCTAGGATATCATATTTGCATCTCAGTTTCTCCCCATTTAACTTCAGTGTTTCCTCAAAATAATTCTCCCTATGACTGTCTTTTTCATTTTGTCAGGCTTTCTCTCAACTGTTCTAAAAGCTGATAACTTTTTCCTCGCCAAATTCTGTGACTTTGCTTACTGAATTATAATAGAAGATTTAGGCTATGCAAGTTATCTATTCACTTACTTAACTGTAAAGCCAAAAAAAAAAAAAGGTGAGACCGTTCTTCAAAGTATTGATTACTTCAGTGGTTTCTCATCTGCCTGCATATTTGAATTACCTGAAGATCTTTAAAAATAATGAGATCTGGATCCAACTCCCCAAATTTCTGATTTAATTGTTCTGGAGTCAGAGCCCAGAAATGGAGTATTATTTTTTAGAGCTCCCCAGATGATTCTGATATGCATAGAGTGTTGAAAACCACTGGGGAAATTCCTTCTCTTCACCCATTTTTGGACCCATTTCCTTATTTTTCCCCCTACCAAATTTTCAGAAACACCTTGTTTTCTCAAAATCAGAATTCTGTGTCCTGGACATTAGTGGTGACACTCCAGATTTTAGAGTTTACATGAATGTGTGTGTCTGTATGTGTACTTACTTTAGCTAGTCTAGGAGAAGGAGAATAATCATGGAGAAGGCTGTTGTGGACATTGATTGTGAGCCAGAGACATTTTGTGACATAAATTTATACCTCCTAGAATGTCAGCCCCCACATCCCCCCGCCACCCCTGCCTCAGGGTAGTGATTTGATCTGCTTTCATAAGTGCTCTTTCCCTAGCATGTTGAACAGTGATTGGCTTATAGCCCTGTAAAAGTTGATCAGTCCTGACAGATTCTTTGCAACATCATGGACTGTAGTCGACCAGATTCCTCTCTCTATGGAATTCTCCAAGCAAGAATACTAGAGTGGGTAGCCATTCCTTTCTCCAGGGGATCTTTCCATCCCAGGGATTGAGTCCAGTCTCCCTCATTGCAGATAGATTCTTTACCATCTGAGCTACCAGGGAAGCCCTGGCTTATAGCATACACCCAATAAATATTCATTTCAGTTACTCATGTCCAACTCTTTGTGACCCCATGGACTGCAGTATATCAGGCTTCCCTGTCCGACATCAACTCCCAGAGCTTACTCAAACTCAAGTCCATTGAATCAGTGATGCCATCCAAACAATTCATCCTCTGCCATCCCCTTCTTCTCCCAACTTCGATCTTTCCCAGCATCAGAGTCTTTTCAAATGAGTTACTTCTTCATATCAGGTGGCCAAAGCATTGGAGTTTCAGCTTTAGCATCAGTCCTTCCAATGAATATTCAGGACTGATTGCCTTGAGGATGGACTGGTTGGATCTCCTTGCAGTCTAAGGGACTCTCAAGAGTCTTCTTCAACACAGCAGTTCAAAAGCACCAATTCTTAGGTGCTCAGCTTTGTTTATAGTCCAACTCTCACATCCATACATGACTACTGGAAAAACCATAGCTTTGACTAGATGGACCTTTGTTGGCAAAGTAACGTCTCTGCTTTTTAATATACTATCTATATTGGTCATAACTTTCCTTCCAAGGAGTAAGCGTCTTTTAATTTCATGGCTGCAGTCACCATCTGCAGTGATTTTGGAGCCCCCAAAAATAAAGTCTATCACTGTTTCCATTGTTTTCCCATCTATTTGCCATGAAGTGATGGGACCAGATGCCATGATGTTCTTTTTCTGAATGTGAGCTTTAAGCCAACTTTTTCACTTTCTTCTTTCACTTTCATCAAGAGCCTCTTTAGTTCTTTGCTTTCTGTCATAAGGGTGGTATCATCTGCATATCTGAGGTTATTGATATTTTTCCCAGCAATCTTGATTCCAGCTTGTGCTTCTTCCAGTCTAGCATTTCTCATGATGTACTCTGCATATAAGTTAAATAAGCAAGGTGACAATATACAGCCTTGATGTATTCCTTTCCTGATTTGGAACCAGTCTGTTCCATGTCCAGTTCTAACTGTTGCTTCTTGACTTGCATACAGATTTCTCAAGAGGCAGGTCAGGTGGTTTGGTATTTCCATTTCTTTAAGAATTTTCCACAGTTTGTTGTGGTCTACACAAGAAACATTACCATGGAATATTTCCCCAACATTTCCCTCACTTATTCTGAACAAGAGCTTAATAGACCCCCTTGAAGTTTCCCTATGTTAGAGGAATCACAGTTTTGGTGCCGGCGTCTCATACTGTTTCTCTGCTTAGAAGACTTGCCTCCCCATCTCTTCACATCTAAATTCTATCATTCTTGAAGGCCTAGCATTAGTAAAGTTTCTTCTATAAGGCTTTCTGATTTTTCTTTGAGCTGTTATAGGCAATTTCCTGGGCTTCCCTGATAGCTCAGTTGGTAAAGAATCGCCTGCAATGCAGGAGACCCTGGTTCGATTCCTGGGTCGGAAAGATCTGCTGGAGAAGGGATAGGCTACCCAGTGCAGTACTCTGGCCTGGCGAATTCCAGGGACTGTATAGTCCATAAGGTCGTAAAGAGTCAACACAACTGAGTGATTTTCACTTTCACTTTTTTCAGAAAATTATCTATATTTTACTCATCACAGCTACTTACCACTACTGATCCTTTATACATTACAGCTATTTGTATGTCTTCACCATTCTTCTAGTCATGGCCAATTTCTATTTGTATCCCTTTCAGTACCTATAAGGAGAAGGCAATGGCAACCTACTCCAGTACTCTTGCCTGGCAAATCCCCATGAATGGAGGAGCCTGGTACGCTGCAGTCCATGGGGTCGCTAGAAGTCAGACACGACTGAGTGACTTCACTTTCACTTCTCACTTGCATGCATGGGAGAAGGAAATGGCAACCCACTCCAGTGTTCTTGCCTGAAGAATCCCAGGGACAGGGAAGCCTGGTGGGCTGCCATCTATGGGGTTGTACAGAGTCAGACACGACTGAAGCGACGCAGCAGCAGCAGTATCCATAAAAGCTCTTAGTATTTTTTTGGATGGTTGCCAATACTTCTGGTATGTATGTTAGATTCCTATGTTATACTATAACAAGAGGTTAAATAGCATTTTATAATGTTTGATTTTGTTTTATACTTTGCATTTTTAAAAATATTTCCATATACAGCATCTTATTTGTTCCTCAACATAAATCTGAGGAATGAAAGAGATGATAGTACAAATATAAATGAAACAAAACTGAGGCACAACTACTTTAAATGACTTTTCGAGGTCACATCATTCAAGGTATAGTGTGGATGGAGTAGCTAATTTTCCAACTCCTAATCCATGCAACTTCACTAAAAAACGATGTGATTTCTCCGAAGTTGGGTGTGCTAACTGGCATATTTTGGTTTTGTTAACTTCCATAAGTCCACCTTTCCAGCTGAGGTGTGTGTGTGGGTTAGTCACTCAGTCACGTCTGACTCTTTGCAACCCATAGATTGTAGCCCGGCTCTGCTGTCCATGGGATTCTACAGGCAAGAGTACTGGAGTGGGTTGCCATTTCCTTCTCCATACAACTATGTGTGTGTGTGTGTGTGTGTTACTCACTCAGTCGTGTCTGACTCTTTGTGACCCCATAGATTGTAGCTGAGTTATCAGACCTCAATTTTCATTGTAAGTTATATGTGGAGAGTGTTTGTATTATTTGTGATAGAAATCTGTTTTTAGGCAGGATACAGTTCAAAAAGGCAATTCTCTGTCCTTGTGATGTCTTGTGCATTATGTTTTCTTGTTCCAATATGTCATGGCTGGTTTATTTTCCTTTTCATGTAAACTTCACTTCGTTCTTTAGATCAAAATCAAAATCATACTAGAAAGTGGGATGTATGTTTATAACATCCTAATTAGGTGAATAATTAGGCAGTGAGAAGTACCACATTGAAAAAAAAAAGTATAAAAGAAATGAGAACCCAGTCTTATGTGGCTTCCCAGTTAATTATCTGTGTGTATTAAAAAAAAAAAACATTTAAACTCAAACCCTTAGCTATTCAGCAGTTTCTAAATACCAATCAACAGCATGAGCATAGGGGCAGGGATTCCTTTTAATCATATATTTTAGCTCAAAGAAATGATTAAGAATCCATATTAAATGACCTGAGGTTTTATTTTTTCTTAAATATATAACACATGCATGAATGAAAACATCAGTCTAATCTTTTGAGCAAGACTCACCATTGATTTATCTAAAACAGAACTAAGCAATAGTTTTTGACAGAACAAGTGGTATAAATAGCTGTTGTATGATTTAAATTTAATCATTACACATTTTTAATGATAATTCATGAGCATTTTCTTCAGTTGCAAGTGCTTATTTTCCAAGAGTGAAAATAAAACATTGTCAGATACTCTGGAATGAAATAAAATTGTATTTTGGTTTGCATAAGATGTAGTTACATTGAGAGTTCTGCTTGACTGTAAAGGATAAAGTAGCCTTATGATTTTTTTTTCCATTTATATAAATACAGTTTAGGGAATATTACTAATGAAGTCGATGTGGGGTCACCTAGCCACCTTAGGAAAAGGTTACTATGTTATTTTAAGTAGCCCATCAATCTTGTGAATTAATGTCATATTCTAGGTGAAAGCACTAATCATAATAAATTCATTTTGTATTCATGAGGGTGTCAAATGTACACCCATAGGAGTCCTATGTCATTTGTCAATATGGAGAGAAAAATTTAAATATGACCTGTTTGCCATCTCTTTGCTATGGCTTATACTCAGATGCATGTTGTGGTACTGATGGACATATGATGCTTGTGAGGGAAAGCTGGAAACTTCACTAAGATTATTGGAAATGGAATGAAATCTGTGTCAGGAATAATGACCTGAGGCTGCTGGCTGACATTTCCATGTCCTCCAAGGAATGCCAAAGGGTCAAGTGGGTGCCTGAGGGCACGGCTGTAAATGGGAATTCATGAGCACACAACAGAGCTGCCTTGTTTAATTCCCTGCCTCCAAATTCTATGTCTGCCTCCTATTTAAGACAATGATGTGGTATCATTATTACCATAACTTTTCCTATTACCGAAGCAACATAAAACCCTTTTCTGAGTGGTTTCTAGATCCTGATAGTTCAGTAGAGCATTGGGCGTGGTGCAGGAAAGGCTTTTTCTATTTCTCCCTTTACCCTCTGTTGGAAGTATTGAAGAGAAAACTTGTTCTTCCTTCTTCTCACTGAATCCATCTCCATGGGAAAAGGATTAATAGAAATGGCAGATGGTTAAAAGAGCAAGTGTCTAACACACAATTAGAACTACTTCTCTACTGGGTGGGATTACTGTGTTACATGACTTACTGATGCTATTTTTTATCATTGTTATTAATATTGCTGGTATTATTTCCATTAAAAAAAATAAGCATAGATTGGCTAAGTAACTTACTATGACGTTATAACCCAAAGTGGTAGAGTTGCCATTTGAACCACTATTCTGCCCCTAGTACCTACTATATGTGAGGGTATTGTTTTAAAAATTAAATGAGGCCCAGAAGAGTAATTAATATTAGCTAGTATGATTAAGCTGGAATCAAGATTGCTGGGAGAAATATCAATAACCTCATATATGCAGATGACACATACTTTGGCCACGTCATGGAAAGAGTTGACTCATTTGAAAAGACCCTGATGCTGGGAGGGATTGGGGGCAGGAGGAGAAAGGGACAACAGAGGATGAGATGGCAGGATGGCATCACCGAGCTAGTGGACATGAGTTTGGGTGAGCACCACGAGCTGGTGATGGACAGGGAGGCCTGATGTGTTGCAATTCATGGGGTCCAAAGAGTCAGACGTGACTGAACTGAACTGAATACCATATGAGGCTAAAGGAAACTATTCAAAACATCAAATTATAAAAATCAGATTCCAATCAACCATACCAGAGCGATGCCTAAAGTATATTTCTCTTTGGAAAATCTTATTTAAAGGACAAAATCTGTAGAATATGTAAGAATATATTATAAAAATGCTGTTGCAGTTACCATTGTTGTTTTTTAAATTGTAGATATATATGTGTCAGTTGACAGTTTTTAAAATTATGTGAAACTAGAGGTGTAGGCAATTGTATGAAAGTAGTCAAAAAATACAAACTTGTAGTTATAAAATAACTATTAATAGTAGAGCTGTAATGTACAATAGAATAAATATTAATATAACTAGCACAGTTCTATGCTATACATGAATGTTGCAAGTAAATCCTAAGAGTTCTCATTGCAAGGAAATTTTTTTTCTATCCTTTTAACTGAGTGACTGAACTGAACTGAGTATGATTAGATTGTATGGTTTGGAGTAATTCCACACACACACACATGCCCCCAATGCCTGTCTCCACCTCATCCTAAGTTTTTCCTTTGGAAAGAAGGAAAGACATGGGACTTTTTAGTTTGTTTTGATTGGCTCAAGATAACAATTTTTCATAGTCAGGGATCCACCTCTCCTCAAGAAACTCTTCCTGCCACCATGCTCAGGTTATTTCTGGGCCCTCTGATGTTCAGGTCCTATAGAAAGTGAAGTGAAAGTAACTCTGTCTCGTCTGACTCTTTGTGACCTCATGGACTATATAGTCCATGGAATTCTTCAGGCCAGAATACTGGAGTGGGTTGCCTTTCCCTTCTCCAGGGGATCTTCCCAACCCAGATATTGAACCCAGGTCCCCCATAGTGCAGGCAGATTCTGTATCAGCTGAGCCACAAGGGAAGCCCTTCAGGTCCTATCAGTTCAGTTCAGTTGCTCAGTAATTTCTGACTCTTTGCAACCACATGGATTGCAGCACACCAGGCTTCCCTGTCCATCACCAACTGCTGGACTTTATTCAAACTCATGTCCTTCAAGTCAGTGATGCCATCCAACCATCTCATCCTCTGTTGTCTCCTTCTCCTCCTACCTTCAATCTTCCCCAGCATCAGGGTCTTTTCAAATGAGTCCATTCCTTGCATCAAGTGGTCAAAGTATTGGAAATTCAGCATCAGTCCTTCCAATGAATATTCAGGACTGATCCCCTTTAGGATGGACTGATTGGATCCCCTTGCTGTCCAAGGGACTCTCAAGAGTCTTTTCCAACACCACAGTTCAAAAGTGTCAATTCTTCAGCACTCAGCTTTCTTTATAGTCCAACTCTCACATCCATACATGACTACTGGAAAAACCATAGCTTTGACTAGATGGACCTTTGTTGGCAAAGTAACGTCTCTGCTTTTTAATATGCTGTCTAGGTTGGTCATAGCTTTTCTTCCAAGGAGCAATAATCTTTTAACTTCATGGCTACAGTCAACATCTGCAGTGAGTTTGGAGCCCAAGAAAATAAAGTCTGTCACTGTTTCCATTGTTTTTCCATCTATTTGTCATTGAGTGATGGGGCTGGATGGTATGATCTTCATTTTTTGAATGTTGAGTTTTAAACCAGCCTTTTCACTCTCCTCTTTCACTTTCATCAAGAGGCTGTTTAGTTCCTCTTCACTTTCTGCCATAACAGCGTTGTCATCTGTGTATCTGAGGTTATCTGAGGTCCTATGTCTAGAATTAAATAGTTCTCTGCATTTTCTGTAACTCCTTAAAGGTGGCAAATGGAAGCTGCTGTTGCTGCTTTGAGGCCTCTGACCCCTGGAGGACGTGACTTCTCACAAAGTTTCTCTATTTTTGGTACCAGGAGAGAATCCTCTTGCCTAGTGCTTTTACCTTGAAGCCTAAATGGATAATTTGGACCCTGTAAAGTTCATTTCTCTCTTTTCATCACACTTTCTCTTCCTTTCCACAAATAACTCTCTTTGATAAAATAGAGACAGACTCTATAAGAAGAGTAAGACTCAAAAACAATGGAGCTTAAGAACTTCACATGCAATCCTAGAAACTCTTTTATGCTTACTCCTCTTCCAAAGATTTAATAGCAAAGAACTAACCTGAGACAGTCTATGTGTGAGAGTTCATTTCTCTAGCAAAAAGGTACTATGAAGTATTAGATCAAATGAGAGAAAGTACAGCTCAAAGGACTTGTTGAATGGCTAGATATATGATTATTAGTTCTTTTGAAACTCTACTTTGCCACTGAAATTTCTAAGTGACTTTGGTCAAGACATGTATTCATGCTATTTCTCAAGAAGGCAGAAATTACTCTCATGTTTATGAGTATTCAAATCCTATGTCACACTCAGTTGACCTTCCCTGGACTCTTTCCTTGGCTGCTGGAAACTTCAGTTTATACCTAATAATTTAAATCTTAATCATATTCTGATTTTATTAGTCATTATTGTCTAGTATCCTAGATTGTAAGTTCTTATAAAGTATGGCATATGTCTTAATTTAAAAAGCAATCTGTTGTGATAGAACACTGAAATTTCTCTGAAGGGTAGTATAAAATTTTTCAAATGGGGAAGTAACTTCATCAGTAGGTAATAAATTGCAGGAACATTTGATTGACACCAAGAGTTCTGTCTTGGAGACTGGAATATAATATTTATGCAACACATTTTGGATAACTTTTTTTGAGGGATGCAGACATTGCCTTTGAAAATATTCAGTGTGTTGTTCATTCTCTTTATGATATGTAAATGTCTAGTGGTCAAGGAGGATGCTGGTGAAAAGACTCTCTAAACAGTTTCATATATTTATCAAAAGAAGATGAAGCACGAAGGAATTAGATATCTTATTCAAGCCAATGCTTAAACTTCATGGATTAGCTCAAGCAAAGAAGAATTTGAATAAAATTTCTCTTTGATTCATTTCATATAAGCAGCCCTTTTACTGGTATATTCTAAGAATCAAATTTATTGATAACAAATCTTCAATATATCTTAGAACATCCAGTTAAAGCACAAATTTTATATAAGACTGCTGATTTTTTTTTTAACTAATACTTCAGAGTAACAGTTCTTACATTTTGGGAAGTTACATATTGTACCAGTCAGAAACGGAAAGACAAAGGGTAACATACTCCATGAATTTAGCTAAAGATACTTTTATGAATGTGGTATTTAAGGGGTGTGGGCATAATTTAAGATGACAAAGAACAGAGGGTGAAGCATCCTGAGACTGGCAACAGGGGAAAGACTTTACTACTTCCAACTGTAAGTGGGCAAATGAAAGAAATGCTGTTTCCAGAATTGGGGAGGAAGGTACGCAGTGTAGGAATTATGATCATAGAGCGATGCTGACACTGCCAACGTCATTTATAGCTGAGGAATTGAAATCTTGGTTATAAGCATGGCATAAAGAAATGTGAATTACTTCATGATTCTGAATCCTTAAATAACATAGGGAAAGAATTTAAGAACCTAAGTACAAAACTACAGAAAACCAGAGTGGAATATTGAGCAGTTTCATGGGCCTGAGGAAATAAACATTTAATTTCAGTTTCCATCAGCCACGTTTGGGCCCTTAGAGAACTATATCCTAAGAATGAGTGTAAACCAGATGTAGACCAAGGTTTATGAAAAGTGCAACCTGGACTCCTGACTAGATTAGGTCATTATCCAGAGGATAGAGTAAAAATTCTCTGAAGTAACATAAAATCATCTAGAACCTCTACAATTAATACAAAATGTTTAGCATTCAGTAAAATTACCAGCTATACCAAAAAGGTAATCAGGGGAAAAGGCGAGGGAGCCATTTATCAGTGTTATCAAACACACATGTTTAAATGATGTATTAAAATGCTGGAAAAAATAAATGACAAATGGAAAATGCATCCAAGAAATGAAATTCAAAAGTCAAGTGAAAAATATAGAGCTGAAAAAGGCAGTAATAAAATTTAAGAACCAAATAATGATGTTAACAGCAGAAGAATTACAAAAGAAAGCATTACATTAGACTAGGTCATTAGAAAATACCCAGGTGGAAGCATGGAGAGAAAAAAGAATGAAAACTACAGAAAAATTAATAAGATATATGAGATATTATATAATTGTCTAATATAGATAAAATGGGAATCCCAGAAGAGGAGGAGGACAATAGGCAGAAGCAATATATAAGATATGTATGCAAAGAGCCAACTTGTTAGAAAAGCCCCTGATGCTGGGAAAGACTGAGGGCAGGAGAAGAAGTGGGTAACAGTGGATGAGATAACTGAATGGCTGCACCAGCTCAGTGGACATGAGTTTGAGCAAGCTTTGGGAGACAGTGAAAGCCTGGCATGCTGCAGTTCATGGGACTGCAAAGAATCAGACATGACTTAGCAACTGAACAACATATAAGGGGAATAACTGAGAATTTTCCAAAACAGATGAAAGACCTCCAATCCCTGCTGCTGCTGCTGCTGCTGCTGCTAAGTCACTTCAGTCGTGTCTGTTTCTGTGTGACCCCAAGATGGCAGCCCACCAGGCTTCGCCGTCCCTGGGATTACAGGCAAGAACACTGGAGTGGGTTGCCATTTCCTTCTTCAATGCATGAACATGAAAAGTGGAAGTGAAGTCACTCAGTCATGTCCGACTCTTCATGATCCCATGGACTGCAGCCTACCACGCTCCTCTGTGAGATTTTACAGGCAAGAGTACTGGAGTGGGTTGCTATTGCCTTCTCCCTTCCAAGCCATAGATTTAAGAAATACTACAAATTCAAACCTAAATAAATAAAAATAATTTAATTATACCTACCACATCTTACTGAAATTGTTTAAGGCAAAAGGCAAAGAGAAGATATCAATGGCAACTAGAGGGGAAAGGGGCACATTACCTTCAAAGAAGCAACAGTAAAACTGTTGGCTGACATTTCAATAGAAACAATGGAAGCTGAAAAATAATGTGATGGCTATCTTTAAAAGCAGATTAAAAAGCAGAGACATTACTTTGCTAACAAAGGTCCATCTAGTCAAAGCTATGGTTTTTACAGTAGTCATGTATGGATGTGAGAATTGGATTATAAACAAAGCTGAGTGCTGAAGAATTGATGCTTTTGAACTGTGGTGTTGGAGAAGACCCTTGAGAGTGCCTTGGACTGCAAGGAGATCCAATGACTCCATCCTAAAGGAGATCAGTCCTGACTATTCATTAGAAGGATTGATGCTGAAGCTGAAACTTCAATACTTTGGCCACCTGATGCGAAGAAGTGACTCATTAGAACAGACCCTGATGCTGGGAAAGATTGAAAGTGGGAAGAGAAGGAGACGACAGAGGATGAGATGGTTGGATGGCATCACCAACTCAATGGACTTGAGTTTGAGTAAACTCCGGGAGTTAATAATGGACAGGGTGGCCTGGCGTACTGCAGTCCATGGGGTCACAAAGAGTTGGACATGACTAGCAACTGAACTGACTGATCTTTAACAGGCAAGGGAAAAAATATTCTGCCAACTTAGAATTTTATATTCATTCAAAATATCCACAAAAATGATAGCAACTTAGACATTTACAGACACACAAAATTGAAAGATCTCATTTCCATCAGATCTGCACTTATTAAGATACAAAGAGATGTCTTCAAATACAAAATTTGAAGTTGAAAATGAATTACAGAAAGGAATGAAGAGTAGGAGTAAGTGAAAAATATGTGGGCAAGTGTATTTATGTTAACAGAATAAGACTAAGGTCATTTGTATATCTAAAGGGGAGTTAATCGCTCAGTCTTGACCGACTCTGCAACTTCATTGATGATGCAGTCCATGAAATTCTCCAGGCCAGTATACAGTATACAGGCCAGTATAACCATTCCTTTCTCCAGGGAATCTTCCAAACCCAGAGATTGAACCCAGGTCTCCCATATTACAGGTAGATTCTTTATCAGCTGAAACACCAGGAAAGCTATTGCAGAATTAAGATACATAAAAATGTTAAAGAAAGGGATAAGAGGGCAATTGGAGTTGAAATGATTGGAATATCACCTGGGCACTGGTAAAATTAATAATTCATGTTCAGTTCAGTCACTCATTCGTGTCCGACTCTTTGTGACCCAATGAATCTCGGTACGCCAGGCCTCCCTGTCCATCACCAACTCCCAGAGTTCACTCAAACTCATGTCCATCGAGTTG
>SJYC01038822.1:0-14218 GCA_006408675.1 Madoqua kirkii
TTTAGCAGTAAATATTTAGTCCTTTATTTTTGTTGCACAATGAACATTTTTGGTAATGCTAGTTCATGTTAGTGACACTTTGATAAATTTGTGGTCAACAGGTTAGATCAGAATATAAGAGACTAAAGCATGATGATAATGAGGGGATTGGAAAATTACTTCTAAGTTCCTTTACAGTTTCACCAGCCTGTGATTATATACTTATATAACTTATTAAGAAATAGCTTCCAGATAATAAGAAATATACTGTCCACTCTGTCCTTTACATTAAAGCATAATGTAAAAAGCATTCTTCTGGAAGCCTCCCTCAGAATGCTTGATGGGACATAATCTGAAGGCTCCTTCTATTATATAGAATAAATGTTTCTATTATAATACAATCAAGTCTTGGATTAAAACAGATGCCATAATGTATATTAGGCTTGCAGAAACTGAACAAAACATCCAAAGGTTAATAACTCAAAATATATTTACAAACAAAGGGAAAACAATGAGCTGACGGTTGCTCAGTCGTGTCCAACTCCTTGCCACCTCCACAAGCCTCTACCTGCAATGTTGGAGACCTGGGTTCATTCCCTGGGTCGGGAAGGTCCCCTGGAGAAGGAAATGGCAACCCACTCCAGTACTCTTGCCTAGAAAATTCCATGGATGGAGGAGCCTGATGGGCTACAGTCTGTCAACTCACAAAGAGTCGGACACGACTGAGAGACTTCACTTATGCTCCTTATTGCTTCCCTGGTAGTTCAGACAGTAAAGAATCTGCCTGCAATGCAAGAGACCCAGGTTCACTCCCTGAGTGGGGAAGATTCCCTGTAGAAGGAAATCCCAACCCACTCTGAGCCACCAGGGAATCCCAACAGGGAGCATAGGTTAACACAAATGCTGATCTCTTACACTGACATTAAATGCAAATCCTGGGATGGTGCTAAAGAAATCTCAGATTGATAAGTACTCTTGGATCCTAGAGGGAGAAAAAGCAAAAAAGTATCCCTTTTGGAAGAAAACACCTCAAAACTAAGTCCTCAGAAATCTCATGTTCTGAGATCAACCAAAAAAAAAAACTGTTGATGTCCAACTCTTTGCAACCCCATGGACTATAGCCTGCCAGGCTCCTCTGTCCATGGAATTCTTCAGGCGAGAAGACTGGAGCGGGTTGCCATTCCCTTCTCCAGGAGATCTTCCCAATCCCGGGATCAAATCCTGATATCCAGCATTGCAGCTGGATTGTGAAACACACAGGATGAAAGCCACTTATGGGTAGTCAGCAGAATCATGTTGAATATAGACCCCTAAGAATGTCAAATATTGAAATGATCAGATATAGAATGAAATATATGCATGAGATGTTTAAATAAATAAAAATAGAATAAAAATGAGCAAGTAATGTGACTATGAGGATGACCAGGAAAATGGAAAAAAAAAAAAGAAGAAGAAGAACTTTTATGGAATCTGAAGATTATAGAATAGGAAAGACACAGGTAAGGGGAAATTGTGAATTGGGAGCTTGATCTGGAGAAAAATATGCCAGAGCACATAAAGACAAGGAAATCAAAATATGAAAGAGGGGTTAAAGGACATGAAGGATATATGAAATTCTAATGAACATGTAAGTGGAGTCCCAGAATAAGAGAACAGATGGTTGGATAAGAGGTAATATTCAAAGAGCCAAGAGGCAGATTTGTATTTTTGGAACCTGAAGCCTATTTCTGAGATATACGATTTCATAGTATTATGAAATGGTATTACCAGTCTGTCATTAATGTTTTCATTGTAGTGGCATATAGGACACTATCTCTTCAAAATTTATCTTCTCTCAACCCAAATTTTCTTATCCTTCATTTTTGGAATGTACTGGGCCCCTCTTTGATCTCCTCAATTAGAATATCAATGAGATCCTCTACTGTCTCTGTTTTGTTTTCACATCCTTGGAGAAACCTTTATTTACCACTCTCAAGCAATGTGACCTTTAGCAATTTATTTAACTTCTCAGGGATATTTCCCCCATATTGTAAAAGAATGGGAGGGTAGATTAGATGAACCTATAAAACACCACCATCTTAAGGGTCTTAAACTTGTTTTATTTTGATAATATATATAAAATATATAGAAAAGTTGTAATAAAAACACCACAAAGAAATCCCAGATACCAATACTCATTATTCCAAATCTTGAATGTTAGCATTTGGCTGCAGTTGCTTTATATCTATCTTTCTATATTTTTTATAATTTTAAAAAAGTTATAGATATGATGCCCTTTCACTCATAAGTACTTGAGTGTATGTATATATCCTAAAAACAAGAATTTCTTTTCCTTACAACAGCATAATCATAAATACAAGGAAAATCGCACAGATACAAAACTATTGTGTTTTCTATAGTCACTTCATTGATCTTTTTATTTTATGTCAAATCATTTAAAGTTGTTTTTGCTTTATATTATGCTTCTAACAGGGGTGATTTTTAATCCTCCTAATCATGGCATCCCACTCCAGTACTCTTGCCTGGAAAATCCCATGGACGGAGGAACTTAGAAGGCTACAGTTCCTGGGGTCGCTGATGGTCTGACACGACTGAACAACTTCACTTTCACTTTTCACATTCACGCATCAGAGAAGGAAATGGCAGCCCTCTCCAGTGTTCTTGCCTGGAGAATCCCAGGGACGGGAGCCTGGTGGGCTGTTGTCTATGGGGTCACACAGAGTCGGATACGACTGAAGTGACTTAGCAGCAGCAATCTCTCAACAAGGGCTATCATTCCTCTTTTTTATAAATTTGACTCATGATGATACTCCCTACCTCCATCTGGGTTCTTGTTTACAAGCCGATTCTTGAACTGTATTTGGCTGTCTTAAGTAAAATATTGAAATTAAAAAGGGGGTATAGATAATAAACTTAGGACTCCATAGAATTAGTGGAAAAAAATCAGAGAACCAAGATGTAAAAAGGAAACAAGGACAGCTACCCAACCAGAGCCACAACTAAGGTCTCTCCACGGGTGCATGTGGTGAGGTGTGGCCCTTATAACCACTGTGCTCATTAATGCCACTGTCACCGCTATCGTCAGCCCACTGCTGTGGCAGTAATTTGCCTGCCACCTTCCTTTTGTCTTTGCATCACACACAGAGTTACATGTCTCAGTTTTATTGTTCATGTTTAGGCTATGTGTTCGTTTCATGCCTTTAATTGTTAGAAAAGAGAGGCCCTAGTAGAAGGTTGGTCTGGCCAATATCTAACCCCTAAGATCACACATGAAGTATCAGAGTGTCAACTTCCTTTAAGGTAACTAGAGTACTCCTAGGAAGGGAAAGTTGAGAAACAGTGTACTTGTACATTCATTAACAAAAAATATACAGCTCATTAAAATCCAAATATAGTCACAGCTAAAATCTTCCTCAAAAGTGCAAATGCTCATGGCAATTAAATATTATTTCAAAATAAGAATCCATCTGCTTAGAGAGGAAACTTACTTCAGAAAACAGGTTTACTGTTGCAGATAGTTTTAATATACATGAGCATCATTACCTCCCCCATACCTACTCTTGTAGCACCAGGAAAGTAAAATGAATTCACAGAAGATTTATTACACTTGAGTTTAAATGTAGAAATGAAAAATCTGACCCAGTCAGCAATGATGTCCATTAGTTGTTTTATGTAATATTTCAGGAGAGTAATATCTTGAACATTAAATAAATTGAAAAGACTTCATGAAACTATGAATTCTAAAGAACACAACCAAGCTTTTCTGACCTCTTTGAACCCAAAGACCACATATTAAAAAATTAATGGGACAAAGAACAGAACTTGACAAAGAAATTGAAAAGGAAGGGAAATTACTGCATGTAACCACAACTGGGGACAGATTGTATCACAGGATTATTAGAATTTGGAGGAAAACAATATTATTTTTAAAATTGAATTGGATTATTTATTACAGCTCTAAAAAGTATTGAACATGAGGAAGATTCCTAGCAAATATTAGATTATACCAGGAAATAATGTATATGAAGGAGCGTCTCAGAGATAAATCTCTATATAAACATTACAAATATTAAATTTTTCTTCTTGTAGCTCCAATCTGATAAGAATTGCTCTTATATTTTATAAATAGCAAGTACTGTAATTCTACTTTCTTACCTTTGTAGATAAGAATGGTAGTGTTTTTCAGAACTGACAGCAGTGGCAGAATCATGAATCTGGTCGAGTTGATGACCATAGTGAGGGAATCTGAATACCACAACAGAGGAACTCTCCTGTGGGCAAGTGTGGCTTTTATACTGAATTGCAGGGCTTTAGCTAATTAATTCCTTCCACCCCTGCTTTCACCTTCAAAATCTTGTTCAGCCAAAACCTCACTGCTTCTAGGAAGCCTGTCTCAGTGCCCTAAATGGAAGGTTTCTATATGTGCTCCCCAGGTTCCCCTTGTACTTTCTGATATAAATGTATCATGTAGTTTTGTTTTGTCTTACATGAATAGAGCATAATGGGTATCTACCTTATCTACTAGATTATAATTTCTTGGAAGACAAATACTGTATACATAGACTGAGAGAGAAGGAAACAGTAGGCTTCATTTTTTTGTCAAGTCTAAGTGTTCTTTAAATTGCAATAGAAATGCATGTTCCCCCCAGGCTTTTCTTGCCCTTTCCACCACTGAAAAAGGCCGAATTGCCTCACAGTTCGTAGTAACTATGTAATCTTGGTCTAAACTTCTCATGTTTTAAAATATACCCTCATCCACAAGGATCCAAACATATTTACTTCCTGCCGTTCTTTTTATATTAATGATATAAATTGCATCCCTACTGCTTGTGACCTGGGTGTGTAGAAAATGCAGTCTAATGTGAAAACCTGGGCACAGTTTTACAACACTCTGTATAAATGAATCTAGTTTACTGAGAGTATTGGACCAAGAGGGAGAAAATTTAACCTGGTATCAGGGAATCTTCTAAAATGAGAGGTCTTCTATATGAGAATAGGACAAGTTCATTAAAACCACTTCAAGACACATGGCTCCAAAAACTGTGGGATGAACATATTTCTGGATAGAAAATCCAGATATGTTTCTAAACGTTTTCTTAGATTTCTGTTTCAAGGCCCTAAAAAAATGTAAAGTATTTTATAATACTCAGATGGAATAAAACCACTCTTTCGTCTTTGTCCTTAGAATTCATGGCAGAAAAGTAATGCAATGAGTGTATCCTGCTATTTGCTAACAAGCACAACTAGCATTGGCCAATTAATTTAAAACTTAATTGAAGAGAATTAAGTTTTTAGTTAAGAAAGTCATTTTCCTCTTGAACACTGTTAGATGTTTTTCTGTGTGAATAATTGGAAAATTTTAACACTGAAAGTATATTATGAATTTTTGGTAGTGATTATGGTGTGAAAGTCTGACCTTTTCAACATTCTTACATGCTCTGCCTTGAGTTCCTTGAAGGTTAATGCTGTACATCACTGGTCTCATAAAGATTGCTGGAAGGTTTGAGGGCAGAGTTTGTGCATGGGTATTTCTCATTCTCATGGGTTTAAAAAGGCTCTGAGTGAGTTTTTCTTCTGCTGCTGTTCTCAACTGATTATATCTACTGACAGGAGAAGAAAAAATATATTTTATCCAGATACTTTTCTAGAGGCAGACTCCATAAGAGGCTGAGAGCAGCTTCTTATTTGGACTCGTCTTTCTCCTTTTCCCAGTGCTGTCGTTCTGAAGTGCTGGGAACTACGTCTACAGACTATCCTTCCAGTGTCTTATTCCTGCCTTTTTCCACAGTGAACATGTGGGAGAAAGCTGGTGGCCTGAAAATATTTAGAGTAAACCTTGTGTCTACTCACCCAAGCCTTTTTATGCCATTCCAATGTTAAAGCAAGCCTAGGTTTGCATTTTGATTTGTAAATATAATAATTCTGTAAATCCAAAGCTGGAACTACTCCTAGGATTTAGAGAACAAAGCTAGATACTTGCATCTAAATAAACTAAAATTCTACCTACAGTTTATGTCTAGAATTTATTCTTTTTTCAGAATGAGTAGGGGGATTTTCGGAGAAGGCAATGGCACCCCACTCCAGCACTCTTGTCTGGCAAATCGCATGGACAGAGGAGCCTATTAGGCTGCAGTCCATGGGGTCGCTAAGAGTCGGAAATGACTGAGCAACTTCACTTTCACTTTTCCCTTTCATGCATTGGAGAAGGAAATGGCAATCCACTCCAGTGTTCTTGCCTGGAGAGTCTCAGAGGCGGGGAGCCTGGTGGGCTGCCGACTATGGGGTTGCATAGAGTCGGACACAACTGAAGTGACTTAGCAGCAGCAGCAGGGCAGATTTTAATCAATATTGTGAATTTTCTGTAAGGCAAAATTTACATCAAATGTTTAGAAAATAATCTTAAATATAGTTTTATACATAATTTTTATAATGACAATGGTATTTATGGGAAAAGGATATGGTAAAATTTAAGATGTGTATTTTTTTCCCCATTTTACATTTTAAAACTGTGTAAGTTTTTATTATAAAGAGTACTAATGATTAGTTTCTTCTTTTATTGATTTAACTTCAAAATTGGGTGAGGTTGAGTACAACTACATTTCAAGAGGCATTTCACATTAATTTAGTACTTAGCCTTGTAGTTTATTGAGGAGTCAATTCAATTTCACAAATCATGGAGGCAGATTATTTCAGTGAGTCCATGCTGATCTAACAGTCAAGGCTTTATAGTTTCACCTGTAACTATTTTCTGTTCTCCTTGTTGTGGTCTTATTGTATTTAGTTGGGAAGGAGCTATGACAGAATGTACTGAAGATTTTATTATATTTTTTTAATGCACCTTGCAAGACAGAGAGCTTTAACCATCAAATATGTGCCCACTGAATTGTTTTGAGATTTTTCTTTATATACTGTATGGAACTCTGGCAAAAGTAGTCTCTATTGACTTGAACTGGAAAAACTAATATTTTAATTCAAATAGAGCACTCAACCTGGGAAACTGGCAGATTTGGACTACAGTCCTTAAACCCCAACTTTGCTTTTTGTTTTCCCTCGGCCCTACTACAAATTAACAAAGAATTGGCATCCACTTAAAGCTTGCTGCCTTTTAAACTAAAGACAAGTGTGTTATATGCTTTGGTTATATATTGAAAATGGGATAGCTTAGTATTTAAAAAGTGGAGAGGATTTGGGAGAGACCTTTATATCGTAAGACTAAGTTAATTAAACCTTAGAAACTATCATGTAAAACATTTTCTCAAAATAGCAAACCATGCTATCAAAAGATAGCAGGTTTATTTAACAAATGTTTGTTTGTAAATAATGGCAACAAAACAACCACTACAGTGTTTTGTGTTGTTTTGTATTTTATGGTGCTTAGGAAAAAAACATTAAAATAACTTTGCAGAAAACATGATGAGTCTTTATCAGAAGGATCAAATTACAGAACTTGAAACATATGGGCTTGTTAAAATTTCTTCTTAACTCACTCATTACTCAGGAAGCTGTCTTGATCGCAGTCTAAAATTGACCATTTCAGGAAAAGCAAACCTCAGCCTTCTCCAGAGGGTCCAATCTGGGTTGTGGTCATTATTTTACTACCAGTAATTTTAAATCTTCTTGGAAACATTACCTTTCTAATTTACTGTAAATTTTGACAGATATGAGAAACCACACTTGAGATGTTGGTAAACAAGATAGCTAAGTTGAGTATGGATTGAGAGGAAAACAAACAGTACTAAATAAAACTAAAAAAACCTGTGGCATGAACTTGGGAAATCATCTGGCTTCATTTCTTCCTTGATTGCAATCCAACAGAAAGTCAGTCTAGGTTACCCTTTGATATACATTTACCTGTGAACCCTTCAGCAAATTATAATAGGACTTAATGCCACTGGAAAGTCATAAGTAGTGACCTTCCAGAGAAAATAAAATCTCACATTCACCCTTCAGAAATGCAGGAAGCCAGAGAAGTCATTCAGAGACCAGATAGGGAAAGTAGAAGCATTTGTCAAAGTACATTTCTTCTTAAAGAAGGATCAGTTTCATGGTTATAATATTGATGATTCTCTCTTTAAAAACAAACAAACAAAAAAAGGATGTTGTATTATCAGGGCAGCTCTTGGTAGTTAAAATGAACTGTCTTATCACTGTGCCTGGGAAAGGTCAGTTGAGTTTCCTCTGATTGACTTTATAATAGAAAGCCTAGGTTTAAGATCAGAATCTCAACATTATTTGTTAACCATTTATTGAGAGGTAATTAAATAAGCTTGGGAAATAAGAAATTATTGTAAAATATGGCAACCATCATTGCAGATTTTTTTCCCCACATGGAAGAACAACACCAGAAGGTGTTTTATTAAACTCTAAGGAAAACAAACAATCACAATGACAAAAGATAGATTCTTTTTGGCTATGGAATTTTAATAAGGGAAGGTTTTAAAAAACCGGTAAGGGAGGGTTTTAAAAAACCTTTTCAACACACAGCTATGAACTAGTTATAGAGACTTCTGATTAAAAGTGGAGAGGGGAACACATGCATTTACTTTCACCCATTCCTAACTTTCTACTAAATTAGCAGAAAGATACATATCTTTAAAACTATAAACTCACAAGTATGAAACAAAAAGAAAAGAGACAATACAACAAATGTTTAAAGGTAAAATTCCAAATAGGTAAGTGCTATAATGTAGCAGATCTGAGAAAATGAAATCCTAAGCTATCAACAGAGAAAGGGAAAACATCTGATTTAAACAAACAAACAAAAAAAAATCTCTAGTATTCTAGAGATTTGTGATGCCAAATAACTTTGGATTTGGGAAGTGAAGGTGGAGCTTAAAAAATGGATTAGTTGAAAGAATGTTGAAGATAAGTAGGCCCTATGCTTCTCTTCCCAGATGGGATCAAAGGACTAGAGGCTTATGCTCTGGAGAATTAAAACAGGAAAACTCTGCACTGGGACACACCAGACACAGTTGGGAGCAATGTTTCATACTAAGCAAGATGACTAAGTAAATGTAGTGACTTTGGATTTGTCCAATGAATTGACTTAATTATACCACTCTGCACTGAAGTCCACAATGTAGGATGCTTTTCTCATGAACATAGAACTTCCAATCAGCTTCTTAGTGCAGTTCAGTTCAGTTCAGTCGCTCAGTTGTATCTGACTGTTTGTGACCCCATGGTGTGCAGCACACCAAACCACCCTGTCCATCACCAAATCCCGGAGCTTACTCAAACTCATGTCCATTGAGTCAGTGATGTCATCCAACCATCTCATCCTTGGTTGACCCCTTCTCCTCCCATTTTCAATATTTCCCAGCATCAGGGTCTTTTCAAATGAGTCAGTTCTTCGCATCAGGGCGCCAAAGTATTGGAGTTTCAGCCTCAACATAAGTCCTTCTAATTAGCACCCAGGACTGATCTCCTTTAGAATTGACTAGTTGGATCTCATCACAGTCCAAGGGACTCTCAAGGGTCTTCTCCAACACCAAAGGTAAAGAGCATCAATTCTTCAGTGGTCAGCTTTCTTTATAGTCCAGTTCTTACATACATATATGACTACTGGAAAAACCATAGCTTCAACTAGGTGGACTTTTGTTGGCAAAGTAATGTCTCTGCTTTTTAATATGCTGTCTAGGTTGGTCATAACTTTCCTTCCAAGGAGTAAGTGTCTTTTAATTTCAAGGCAGCAGTCACCACCTGCAGTGATTTTGGAGCCCACAGAAATAAAGTCTGTCACTGTTTCCACTGTTTCCCCCATCTATTTGCTATGCAGCGATGGGACCAGATGCCATGATGATAGTTTTCTGAATGTTGAGCGTTAAGAAAACTTTTTCATTCTCCTCTTTCACTTTCATCAACAGGCTCTTCTTCTTTGCTTTCTGCCATAAGGGTGGTGTCATCTACATATTTGAGTTTATTGATATTTCTACTAGGAATCTTGATTCCACCTTGTGCTCCATCCAGCCCAGCATTCTTCATGACGTACTCTGCATATACATGAAATAAACAGAGTGAGAGTACACAGCACTGATGCACTCCTTTCCCTAATTGAAACCAGTCTGTTGTTCCATGTCCAGTTCTAAATGTTGCTTCTTGACCTGCATAGAGATTTCTCAGGAGACCAGTCAAGTGGTCTGGTGTTCACATCTCTTTCAGAGTTTTCCACAGTTTATTGTGATCCACAGAGTCAAAGTCTTTGCCATAGTCAATAAAGCAGAAATACATGTGTTTTCTGGAACTCTCTTGTTTTTTTCCATAATCCAACAGATGTTGGCAATCTGATCTCTGGTTCCTCTGCCTTTTCTAAAACCAGCTTGAACATCTGGAAGTTCACGGTTCACATATTCCTGAAGCCTGGCTTGGAAATTTTTGAGCATTACTTTACTAGCGTGTGAGATGAGTGCAATTGTGCAGTAGTTTGGGCATTCTTTGACATTGCCTTTCTTAGAGATTGGAATGAAAACTGACCTTTTCCAGGCCTGTGGCCACTGCTGAGTTTTCCAAATTCGTTGGCATATTGAGTGCAGCACTTTCACAGCATCGTCTTTTAGGATTTGAAATAGCTTCGCATCAGACAGCTTCCATAAGCCTCTTATCCTTCTCCATCCAAGGGCAGACATACTGAAAACCACAGTCACAGAAAACTAACCAATCTGATCACATGGACCACAGCTTTGTTTAACTCAATGAAACTATGAACCATGCCATATAGTGCCACACAAGACTAACGGGCCATGGTGGAGAGTTCTGACAAAATATGGTCCATTGAAGAAGGGAATGGCAAACCACTTTAGTATTTTTGTCTTGAGAACGCCATGAACAGTATGAAAAGGCAAAAAGATAGGACACTGAAAGATTAATTCTCCAGGTTGGTAGGTGCCCAATAAGCTAATGGGGATCAGTGGAGAAATAATTCCAGAAATAATGAAGAGACAGAGCCAAAACAAAAACACCCAGTTGTGTAGGCAACTGGTGATAGAAGCAAAGTCCAATGCTGTAAAGAGCAATATTGCATAGGAACCTGGAATGTTAGGTCCATGAATTGAGGCAAATTGGAAGTGGTCAAACAACAGATGGCAAGAGTAAACATTGACATTTTATGAATCAGTGAACTAAAATGGACTGGAATGGGTGAATTTAACTCAGATGACCATTATATCTACTACTGTGGGCAAGAATTCCTTAGAAGAAATAGAGTAGCCATCATGGTCAACAAAAGAGTCCAAAATGCAGTACTTGGAAGCAACCTCAAAAATGACAGAATGATCTCTGTTCATTTCCAAGGCAAACCATTCAATATTACAATCTAAGTCTATGCTCCAACCAGTAATACTGAAGATGCTGAAGTTGAATAATTCTATGAATACCTACAAGACCTTCTAAAACTAACACACACAAAAAAATGTCCTTTTCATTAGAGGAGACTGGAAGGCAAAAGTAGGAAGTCAAGAAACACCTGGAGTAACAGGCAAATTTGGCCTTAGAGTACAGAATGAAGCAGGCAAAGACTAATAGAGTTTTGCTAAGAGAACATACTGGTCATAGCAAACATCCTCTTCCAACAACACAAGAGAAGACTCTAAACGTGAACATCACTAGTGGTCAACACTGAAATCAGATTGATTATATTCTTTGCAGCCAAAGATGGAGAAGTTCTACACAGTCATCAAAAACAAGACCAGGAGCTCACTGTGGCTCAGATCCTGGACTCCTTATTGCCAAATTCAGACTTAAATTGAAGAAAGTAGGAAAACTGCTAGACCATTCAGGTATGACCTAAATCAAATCCCTTATGATTATACAGTGAAAGTGAGAGATTTAGAGGATTAGATCTGATAGAGTTCCTTTTGAACTACGGATGAAGGTTTGTGACATTGTACAAGAGACAGGAATCAAGCCCATCCCCAAGAAAGAGAAATTCAAAAAAGCAAAATGGTATCTGAGGAGGCCTTACAAATAGCTGTGAAAAGAAGAAAAGCGAAAAGCAAAGGAGAAAAGGAAAGATATGCCCATTTGAATGCAGAATTCCAAAGAATAGCAAGGAGAGATAAGAAAGCCTTCCTCAGCAATCAATGCAAAGAAATAGAGGAAAACAAAATGGGAAAGACTAGAAATCCTTTCAAGAAAATTAGAGATACCAAGGGAACATTTCACGCAAAGATGGGCTCAATAAAAGACAGAAATGGTATGGACCTAACAGAAGCAGAAGATATTAAGAGGTAGCAAGAATACATAGAGGAACTATACAAAAAAGATCTTCATGACCCAGATAATCACTCACCTAGAGCCAGATATCTTGTAATGTGAAGTAGGCCTTAAGAAGCATCTCTATGAACAAAATGGGTGGAGGTGATTGAATTCTTGTTGAGCTTCTTAGTGCACCTCTCTTTAATAGGAAAAACTGTAAAAGATCACCAGACATTTGGGGAAAATATGTAATAGAAATCTCAAAAATCAAAACAAGTAGACCATAACATTAAAAGAGAAGACAGAATGTACACAGAGAATGAAATTAAAACCAACAGAGAAAGTTATTACTTTAGATGGAAGATAGGAAAGCTAGTAAAATAAGAGAGCATATTTTAAGAAAATTTCAGAGGGCAGAAAACATCTGGAAATTAAAAATAGAGATAAAAAGCTCAAAAGATTAGAAAGACAAAGTTAAGAATTTTCTAGAAAATAGAGAAAAAGAAGACTAAAAAGAAAAAGTATGAGAGAAAGGAAAACATGACCAATCTACAAGTTCTAAGAGCTGAATTACAGAAATTCCCAAAGAGAGAGTAGAGACAATGACGTGTAGAAAATCATTAAGTAAAAAATTCAGGATAGTTTCCTAGAGCTGAAGATTGTGACTTTCTAGAAACAACGGGCTCACAGAGTACTTTGAAAACAGATGAATATAGTACAAAGCATGCCATTGTTGAATTTTAGAATATGGTGTATAAAAAGAGTCAAATGAATTCCAGAGAAAAACAAAAGAGATACATAGGAAACAAGAATTGAACTGACTTCAAACCTATCCACATTGGATGGTGTAAGATTATAAAGCATTACTTAGAAAATTCTGAGGAAAAGTGACTTCTGATTTAGAATTCTTTAACAAGATACCAATTAAGTGTAGATGTAGCGTAAATTGATTTCATGGCAGATAAAGTCTCACAAATTTACCTTCTAAATATCACTAAAGTTATGAAATTATGTGTTCTACAAAACAAGTGAGAAAACCAAAAACTACAAACACGTGAAATATGGAAGATAAACAGTCCTACACAAGGAATGAACAAATACAATCCCCTGAAAAAGGATGAAATAAACTCCCAATGAGATATCTGTGCAGTGAACATTGGAGTACATGTATACTTTTCAACTCTGGTTTCCTCAGGTAATATGACTCAGTAGTGGGATTTCTGGGTCATGTGGTAGTTTTAGTCTTAATTTTTAAGGAACCTCCATACTTTTATCCATAGTGATTTTATCAGTCTGCATTCCCACCAACAGTGTAAGAGTGTTCCCTTTTCTCTACATCCACACCAGCATTTGTTTGTAGACATTTTGATGATGGCCATTCTGACCAGTATGAGATGATGACTCTTTGTGATTTTGATTTGCATTTGTCTAATAATGAGTAATGTTGAGCATCTTTTGGGCTTCCCTTGTGGCTCAGCTGGTAAAGAATCTGCCTACAATGTGGGAGACCTGGGTTCAGTCCCTGGGTTGGAAAGATCCTCTGGAGAAGGAAAGGCTACCCACTTCAGTATTCTGGCCTGGAGAATTCCATGGACCATATAGATCATGGGGTCACAAAGAGTCAGACACAACTGAGCAACTTTCACTCACTGAACATCTTTTCACGTGTTTATTAGACATCTGTATGTCTTCCTTGGAGAATAGCTAGGACATGAAAGCAAGCTAGATGTCCACTGGCAGAGAAAGGGATAAGGAAGTGGCACGTATCAATTCAGTTCAGTTCACTCACTCAGTCATGTCCAATTCTTTGCAACCCCATGGACTGCAGCACACCAGGCTTCCTTATCCATCACCAACTCCTGGAGCTTGCTCAAACTCATGTCCATTGAGCTGGTGATACCATCCAACCATCTCATCCTCTGTCATCCACTTCTTCTCCTGCCTTCAGTCTTTCCCAGCATCAGGGTCTTTTCCAGTGAGTCAGTTCTTCGAATCAGGGGTGGATGAACCCAGAACCTATTATACAGATTGCAGTAAGTCAGAAAGAAAA
>SJYC01038823.1:0-11193 GCA_006408675.1 Madoqua kirkii
CTCTTTTGTTGACCATGATGGCTACTCCATTTCTTCTGAGGGATTCCTGCCTACAGTAGTAAATATAATGGTTATCTGAGTTAAATTCACCCATTTCAGTCCATTTTAGTTCGCTGATTCCTAGAATGTTGACGTTCACCCTTGCCATCTTTTGTTTGACCACTTCCAGTTTGCCTTGATTCATGGACCTGACATTCAAGTTTCCTATGCAATATTGCTCTTTACAGCATCGGATCTTGCTTCTATCACCAGTCACATGCACAACTGGGTATTGTTTTTGCTTTGGTTCCATCCCTTCATTCTTTCTGGAGTTATTTCTCCACTGATCTCCGGTAGCATATTGGACACCTAATGACCTGGGGAGTTCCTCTTTTGGTATCCTATCACTTTGCCTTTTCATACCATTCATGGGGTTCTCAAGGAAAGAATACTGAAGTGGCCTGCCATTCTGTTCTCCAGTGGACCACATTCTGTCAGACCTCTCCACCATGACCCGCCCATCTTGGGTAGCCCTACAGGCATGGCTTGGTTTCATTGAATTAGACAAGGCTGTGGTCCTAGTGTGATTAGATTGACTAGTTTTCTGTGCAGGTGCAGGAGGGCTTAGAGGAGCCATCCCACGTTGAAGGTCAGGAATGGCAGCGGTAAGGAGATATCCCTCGTCCAAGGTAAGGAGCAGTGGTTGTGCTTTGCTGGAGCAGCCGTGAAGAGATACCCCACGCCCAAGGTAAGAGAAACCCAAGTAAGATGGTAGATGTTGCAAGAGGGCATCAGAGAGCAGACACACTGAAACCATGCTAATAGTGAAGAAGCTGAAATTGACCATATCTACGAAGACCTACAACACCTTTTAGAATTAACACCAAAAAAGTGTCCTATTCATCATAGGGGATTGATATGCAAAGATAGAAAGTCAAGCGATACCTGTAGTAACAGACCAGTTTGGCCTTGGGGTACAAAATTAAGCAGGGCAAAGGCTAACAGAGTTTTACCAAGAAAGCAGCAAACACCCCTTTCCAACCACCTCAGAGATGAGTCTACGCATGGACATCACCAGATGGTCAACACTAAAATTAGATTGATTATGTGCATTGCAGCCAAAGATGGAGAGTGTATACAGTAAGCAAAAACAAGACCTAGAGTTAACTGTGACTCATATCATGAGCTCCTATAGCAAAATCCAGGCTTAAACTGAGGGAAGTATGGAAAACTACTAGTCCATTCAGATATGACCTAAATCAAATCCCTTATGATGATACAGTAGAGGTGACCAATCCATTTAACAGATTAGATCTGGTAGACAGAGTGCTTCAAGAAGTATGGAAGGAGGTTCATAACGTTGTACAGGAGGCAGTGACCAATACTATCCCCAAGAAAAAGTAATGCCAAAAGGCAAAGTGGTTGCCTGAAGAGGCCTTACAAATAGCTGAGGATGGAAGAGGAGCAAAGTGCAAGGGAGAAAAAGGAAGGATATACCCAACAGAATGCAGAGTTCCAGAGAATAGCAAAGAGAGATAAGAAAGCCTTCTTAAATGAACAATGCCAAGAAAGAGAGGAAAACAATAGAATGGGAAAGACTAGAGATTCCTTCAAGATTATATTCAAGGATGATCATGATAAAGGACAGAAATGATAGGTAGGGACCTAACAGAAGCAGGAAAGATTAAGAAGAAGTGTCAAGAATACACAAATTATTTTTAAAAAAAAGTCTTAATGATTCAGATAACAACAATGCAGTGGTCACTCACATAGAGTCAGACATCTTCCAGTGTGAAGTCAAAAGGGCCTTAGAGAGCATTATTATGAACAAAGCTAGTGGGGGTGATGGAATTCCAACTGAGCTATTTCAATTCCTAAAAGATGATGCTGTGAAAGTGCTGCACTCAATATGCCAGCAAATTTGGAAAGCTCAGCAGTGGCCACAGGACCAGAAAATGTCAGTTTTCATTCTATTCCTAAGGAAGGGAAATGCCAAAGAATGTTCAAACTACTGTACAATATTGTGTTCATTTCACATGTTAGTAAGGTTATGCTCAAAATCCTTCAAGCTAGACTTCAGTAGGACATGAACCAAGAATCTCCAGATGTACAAACTGGGTTTCAAAGAGGCAGAGAAATCAGAGATCACTTGTTGTATCATGGAGCAAAGCAAAAGGGGCTCCAGAAAAACATTTAGTTCTGCTTCATTTACTAGTCTAAAGCCTTTGATTGTAAATCACAACAAACTGGAAAATTCTTAAAGAGACAGGAGTACCAGGCCACTTTACTTGCCTCTTGAGTAACTATAAGGTGAAGAAGCAGCAGATAGTTAAAAGCAGACATGGAACAATAGACTGCTTCCAAACTGGGAAAGGAGTATGTCAAAGTTGTATAATGTCACTGTTCTTATTTCACTCATACGTAGAGTAGATCATAAGGAATGCCAGACTGGATGAAGCACAAGCTGGAATCAAGATTGTTGGGAGAAATATCAATAACTCAGATATGCAGATGATACCACTCTAATGGCAGAAAGTGAAGAGGAACCAAAGACATTTTGATGAGACTGAAAGAGGAGAGTGAAAAAGCTGGCTGAAAAATCAACATTCAAAAAACTAAGATCATGGCATCTGGTCTCATCGGTTCAAGCAAATAGGAGAGAAAAAGTGGAAGTAGTGACAAACTTTATTTTCTTGGGCTCCAAAATCATTTCAGACATTGACTGCTGCCATGAAATCAAAAGATGCTCGCTCCTTGGAAGGAAAGCTATGACAAACCTAGACAGTATATGAAAAAGAAGAGATATCACTTTGCCAACAAGAGTCCATATAGTCAAAGCTATAGTTTTTCCAGTAGTCATGTATGGATGTGAGAGCTGGGCCATAAAGAAGGCTGAGCACAGAATACTTGATATTTTTGAATTGTGGTTTGGAAAAGACTTGTAAGAGTCCCTTGGACAGCAAGGATATAAAACCAGTCAATCTTAAAGGAAATCAATCATGTATATTCATTGGAAATACTGTTGCTGAAGCTGAATCTCTAGTACTTTGGATACTTTATACCAGGTAACTAGAAAAGACCCTGATGCTGGGAAAGATTGAGGGCAAGAGGAGAAGGGAGTGGTAGAGGATGAGATGGTTAGACAGCATCACCAATGCACCAGATGTGAATTTTAGCCAACTCTGGGTGATGGTGGAAAACAGAGAGCTTGATATGCTGCAGTCATGGGGTTATAAAGAGTCAGACAGGACTTAGCCACTGAACAACAACAACTTTTCTCCTAGCACAGATCTCCTTTCTTATTACATGGTTTCTAAATATTTAATAAATCTGTAAACACCTACAAGACATGTCCAAAGTTTTGCCCTCTTTTATTAATATGTTCCATGCAGCAGATTATTTGTTTAAAATTTATATTTTATGATTTAATGATCAATTTTCTATTCAGTACCTGAAGTTTTTGATTCAGAGATATTTTTGTAATCTAGCATGGAGCATATAGACTTCCTTTTTGTTTGTTGAAATGGAAACACTAATCTAAACTTTGGTGTTCTAATCATAAATAGTGACAGCTAATTTTGTTTCAGCTTGCATTGATCTGAATATAGAATAGTGAGATTTTCTCCCTGTGTTTTTTAGTTCTCTGATTTTCTTCTCTAAATTGCTCATTTCCCTTGCCAACTTCTTTTGTGATAGTTCTATTTTCCATGTTAAATCACAAGAGTTTTTTTGGATTTTCTCTATATTATTCTGTTGTCAGTTTTAGACACTGCAAATATTTTTTCTCAGTCTATTTTTATACAGCTTGTATATACTCATTACAACAAATCCAAACAATAGAGCAATGTGAGAAGAAGTAATTGCTTCTTCTTGACTATTTATTCAAAAATAGGGATATTTCTTATTGGTTATTGAATACTCAGGATATTATACAAAGCCAGGGACAAAATATATAATCTATCCCACATGCTTTGAATATATTCATATGAACTGCAAGCAAAATCACTTTAGGTGCAGGCAAGAGTTTTCATGTTATGAACTCTGTGGTTGGGGGCCTCATTATTGGTCTCTTTTAGCTGAACCCTTCCTGGAGTGAGGGATCTATGTGACTAAGTGTGATGAAGTTAAGTGCTGGACCTGAGCCCAATATCTCCTTCTAGACTCTGCTCTGAGCATCTGTGATCTTGTGTTCTTTGTCCAAATTGACCCAAGTCCATTTTCAAGATCTAAGTAGATCTCTCCTCCAGACAATACTAAAGACAGGCTGTGCCACACGTAAGGGCACATCTATTTTCCAGGGATGGCCACAGAGAAGATGAGGAAAACTTGGATGTGAGACCTTCACAATTGAAAGGGAGCTGGTGAACAGAAAGAGAAGGGTACAAAGTGGCTCTGCTGCCCCTGTGGAGACTCTCCAGTGCTCTGTCTAGAACTGCAGGCTTTCAGGAAGTTTTTTAGAAAACAAAACAAAGGTAAAGTTATGCATAGCCCCTCTGACCCTGAAGTCTCCCTCTAGAACACCCTGTTGGCAGAGCTTAACAGGGACCTACCAGGTAAAGGAGAAATGTATTTTTGCAGAATCAAATCTTCAGCATCACAGAAAAGATAGAGAAGGGTCAGTATTTAATTAAAAGACAAGAACTTAGTAACCCACCCAGCATGCTGAGAAATAAGAATAGACTTAACAAGGTTACAGAAAGAAGAACAAAATTGGAGGATTTAAGCTAACTGTTTGAAAGACTTATTATAAAGCTATACAATCAAGAAAGTGTGATATTGGCATAAGGCTAGATATTTTGATAAACTGAACAGAATTGAGAGTCCAGGAGAAAAATAAGATACATTCTTTGGAAATATAGGTGGGAAAAGTTGAATCTCAGTCCTGCCTCCCACCTCAATGCCAAAACTGATTTGTACACCTAAACTTATAATTAAAAAAAAAAAAATAAAGCCTTGAGAAGACAACACAGAAGAAAAGCTTGAATAGGTAATATTTCTTTTAAAAGCTTGAATAGTAACTATTTCTTAAGAGAGGATAAAAAAGCATTAACTATAAAACTCAAAAGATAATTATATATTGGACTTCTTCAAGCTTAAAATTTCTACTCATCAGAAAGCCCTGTTATGAATCACAGATAGGGAATACTTTTGCAATATGTATACATAAAAAGGGTTATTATTCTGAATATATAATGAAATTTCACAACCAAAAAAAGAAAACAGCCAGTTTTAAATATGAGAAATGACTAGAAGAAACAATGTAGCACAGAAAACTAGGAATATCCAATAAACACTTGAAAAGTTTCTTAATAATATTCAGTGAGTTCAGTTCAGTTCAGTTGCTCAGTTGTCTCCGACTCTGTGACGCCATGAAACCCAGCACGCCAGGCCTTCCTGTTCATCACCACCTCCCGGAGTTCACTCAGAGTCACGTCCATCGAGTCCATGATGCCATCCAGCCATCTCATCCTCGGTCGTCCCCTTCTCCTCTTGCCTCCAATCCCTCCCAGCATCAGAGTCTTTTCCAATGAGTCAACTCTTCGCATGAGGTGGCCAAAGTACTGGAGTTTCAGCTGTAGCATCATTCCTTCCAAAGAAATCTCAGGGTTGATCTCCTTCAGAATAGACTGGTTGGAACTCCTTGCAGTCCAAGGGACGTTCAAGAGTCTTTTCCAACACCACAGTTCAAAAGCAGCAATTCTTCGGAGCTCAGCCTTCTTCACAGTCCAACTCTCACATCCATACATGACCACAGGAAAAACCATAGCCTTGACTAGATGGACCTTAGTCGGCAAAGTAATATCTCTGCTTTTCAATATACTATCTAGGTTGGTCATGATTTTTCTTCCAAGGAGTAACTGTCTTTTAATTTCATGGCTGCAGTCACCATCTGCAGTGATTTTGGAGCCCCCCAAAAATAAAGTCTGACACTGTTTCCACTGTTTCCCCATCTATTTCCCATGAAGCGATGGGACCAGATGCCATGATATTCGTTTTCTGAATGTTGAGCCTTAAGCCAACTTTTTCACTCTCCTCTTTCACTTTCATCAAGAGGCTTTTTAGTTCCTCTTCACTTTCTGCCATAATGGTGATATCATCTGCATATCTGAGGTTATTGATATTTCTCCTAGTAATCTTGAAGCAATCCCACTGCTGGGCATACACACCGAGGAAACCAGAATTGAAAGAGGCACGTGTACCCCAATGTTCATCGCAGCACTGTTTATAATAGCCAGGACATGGAATCAACCTAGATATCCATCAGCAGATGAATGGATAAGAAAGCTGTGGAATATATACACAATGGAGTATTACTCAGCCATTAAAAGAATACATTTGAATCAGTTCTAATGAGGTGGATGAAACTGGAGCCTATTATACAGAGTGAAGTAAGCCAGAAAGAAAAACACTAATACAGTATACTAATGCATATATATGGAATTTAGAAAGATGATAACGATAACCCTGTAGGCGAGACAGCAAAAGAGACACAGTTGTATAGAACAGTCTTTTGGACTCTGTGGGAGAGGGAGAGGGTGGGATGATTTGGGAGAATGGCATTGAAACATGTATACTATCATGTAAGAAACAGATCACCAGTCTAGGTTCAATGCAGGATACAAGATGCTTGGGGCTGGTGCACTGGGATGACCCAGAGGGGTGGTATGGGGAGGGAGGTAGGAGAGGGGTTCAGGATTGGGAACACGTGTACACCTGTGGTGGACTCATGTTGAAGTATGGCAAAACCAATACAATATTGTAAAGAAAAAAAATGTGTGTGTTAGTAACCCAATCATGTCTGACTCTTTGCAACCCCATGGACCGTAGCTGACTAGGCTCCTCTGTCCATGGAATTCTCCAGGTAAGAACACTGGAGTGGGTTACTCTTCCCTTCTCCAAGGTATTTTCCCAACCCAAGGATTGAACCTGGTCTTCTACATTGCAGACAGCTTCTTTACCATCTGAGCCACCTGGGAAGCCCTTATCAAAAATGGATAATTCAGTTATCTGTTTTTTATTTGGTTTTCTTTATAGTCTCTAGTTTCTTGTTAAAATCACCTGTGCTTAGATAAATTCTGTCACCTAATTCAGTTATCACTTTTATTACCAATGTTTTGAACTTGTCTGGTAGACTGTCTACCAGTTTCATCATTTTTTTCAGAAGTTTTATTTTCCTTTTCACTTAGCCATCTCTGTCTCTATGGATTTAGGTGAAACATTTATCTAATATGGTCTTGAAGGGGCATTTTTATGTGAACGTGTCCCTATGTAGACTGTGTGTGCCCAGTGTCTTTGGTGTGAGGGCTAGATTTAACGTGGACAGGAGTCACATTTTTCTCAGCTTGTGCTGTCCACTGTCACCTTGGTGTGGCATGTGGCTGTTGCTGGAGGAGCAAGAGTCTGTGTGTGGTGTGAGGCAGGACTTCCTTTCTGCTCATTGGCCATCGCTGCCCTGTCAGGGGCAGGGTCTGCTCCCAATTGATAGAGCAGATGCCCAGCGGTTGGGCCTGAGCTGGTTTCTGTTGCTTTTAAGTGTGTGTTTTCTTTTCCCTCCACTGCCTTTGCCCCAAAGGAGGGGAGTGCTGTAATAAGTGGGGCTTATGTGCTTATAGAGGTAAGATGTGCTACCTGTATATGTGTTTGTAGCTCTGCTCAGATGCAGCCCAAGGTTGCGTCTTTGCCCTGTTGTGGTAGACCCAGATCTAGTGCTGTGTTGCCGCATGGAGTGGGCAGTGCTGGAGCTCTTGCTCAGCTGTGACTGGGCTGGGTGGGGTCACAGTGTATTGGCTACAGGAATTCTATCAGAAGTCTGGACTGCTTCTGGGGTGCTATTTGAGTCACTACCAACAGTGGCTGCCACTGCCCTACTTGAACCTCATCTGAGGACCCCCAGTTTGCCTCTGCACCCCTAGGTGGAGTCTTTCCCCAGGAACGAGTTGCCCTGGATCCAGTGTGCTGTGGTGTGGAGTGAGCAGGGCCGTGGTGTCCATTCAGCCGGGATAGGGGAAAGCGGCGAGGTGGCACCCACTAAGGCAGACTCTTTGCTCTGTTGGCAAGCCAGCACCTGTGCACTCCTCACCAGTGGAGTCCAGGCCTCTCCTGCATTTCTATCTTGGCATTCCTCCAAGCAGCCAAGGGGCTTGTCTACTCCATGTAGGACCCCAAGATTGGGATGCCAGGTATGTGGGTTTTCCCCTCCTTACTCCAAAAGGTAAATGTCTGCCTGTATAATCTCCCTTTTCCTCTCAGTACCCTCCAAGGGACACAGGTCGCAACCCAATGTTTCCCTTCTAATTCTTCCCAATTACGTAGGTATCTTTCTTGCAGCCTTAGTTGTTGTATAGGCATTTTTCTGCCAGTTCCTAGTTAGGTTTGCGTGAGAATTGTTATGCATATACACGTAGTTTGGATGTGTTTGTGGGGGAGGTGAGCTCCACATCCATCCTCAGATTCCACTACCTTGATCCCCTTTCTCTATTTTGCTTTTATGTTGCTTATTTCACTTCTAAAATTTTATTAGGAGTTTTAAAATATGGACCACTTAAAAAATATTTATTGAATTTGTTATGTTTTGGTTTTTTGGCCATGAAGCATGTGGGATCTTAGCTTCCTGACCAGAGATCAAACCCACACCCCCTGCACTGAAAGGTGAAGTCTTAACCACTGGGCCGCCAGGGAAGTCCCCCACTTTTAATTTTTTTTTTTTTTTAATGAAAACTTTAGTGGGTAAAGAGAACAGAATCCCTTTGGAAACTTTAGATGACTTAGCCTAGCTTCACCCCAATAAAGATAGCTACCTCCATTGCTGAAATATATAATAACTATTTTCTTTTTTTTTTTTACTGGCATATAGTTGCTTTACAATATTGTATTGGTTTCTACTGTACAGAGAAGTGAATGGGCTATACATGTACATATCCCCTTTGTTGGATTTCCTTCCCATTTAGGTCACCACAGAACATTGATTTCCATTTTTTACCAATTGTTAATAGTACTGTGGCTGGCTGCCTATCTTTACTGAAAGAAATACATTTTGATAGAGATTGGTGAAAATAAGAATGTAGGTTTTTTTCCCACTCAAGTTTGTGTTCTCAAGATTAAGAATCTGAGACAGTAAACATTTAGTTAATCAGATGTTACCCAGTTTGCAAAGCTGTTATCTCTGGCTATATGTTTTAACTACGTCCACCAAATCGTCATTTAATTTTGTTCAGTGTTATCAAAGGCTTATTTTCTGAAATCTAGTTAATATAGATGAAATAGGAACAACTAGATATTTTGAAGGTAAGAGACACAACTTTTTAAATAAACTGTTTCTGGAGTTTCAAGTGCAAAGTTGTATTGTATGAGGTTCTATGTAATCCAAGTTACAGAATACTAGTTATTAATACATCAGCAGTGCTTCTGGTGCTAAGGGGGAAAAAAAGGTAAAACTTAATTGAGTCAAAACTGCTTTGGAGAATTTATTTCATCACTCAGCAAAAGTCTACCAAAATATACAAATGAAACACAAATAATATCATCAGAGTCCTTGAGATTTTCTTTTAAGAAGACAGTTGAATGAAAACCAATAATTAACACTTCAAAACACATCTGTTCAGTTTCAGTTCAGTTCAGTCATTCAGTCATGTCTGAATCTTCACGACCCCATGAATTGTAGCATGCCAGGCCTCCTTGTCCATCACCATCTTCCGGAGTTCACTGAGACTCACGTCCATCGAGTCAGTGATGCCAGCCATCTCATCCTCTCTCCCCTTCTCCTCCTGCCCCCAATCCTTCCCAGCATCAGAGTCTTTTTACTTTCACAGCTTCATCTTTCAGGATTTGAAATACCTCAACTGGAATTCCATTACCTCCACTACCTTTGTTGTTAAACCATAATCACAGAAATCTAGCCAATCTGATCACATGAACCACAGTTCAGTTCAGTTCAGTCACTCAGTAGTGTCTGACTCTTCGTGACCCCATGAAATGCAGCTTGCCAGGCCTCCCTGTCCATCACCATCTCCCGAAGTTCTCTCAGACTCACATTCATCAAGTCAGTGATGCCATCCAGCCATCTCATCTTCTGTCAACCCCTTCTCCTCCTGCCTTCAATCCTTCCCAGCATCAGAGTCTTTTCCAATGAGTTGACTCTTCGCATGAGGTGGCCAAAGTACTGGAGTTTCAGCTTTAGCATCATTCCTTCCAAAGAAATCCTAGGGCTGATCTCCTTTAGAATAGACTGGTTGGACCTCCTTGTAGTCCTCGAGAATCTTCTCCAACATCACAGTTCAAAAGCATCAATTCTTCGGCACTCAACATTCTTCACAGTTCAACTCTCACATCCATACATGACCACAGGAAAAACCATAGACTTGACTAGACGGACCTTAGTCGGCAAAGTAATATCTCTGCTTTTGAATATACTGTCTATGTTGGTCATAATTTTTCTTCCAAGGACTAAGTGTCTTTTAATTTCATTGCATCAGTCACCATCTCTAGTGATTTTGTACCCCCAAAAAATAAAGTCTGACACTGTTTCCACTGTTTCTCCATCTATTTCCCATGAAGTGATTGGACTGGTTGCCATGATCTTCATTTTCTGAATGTTGAGCTTTAAACCAACTTTTTCACTTTTCTCTTTCACTTTCATCAAGAGGCTCTTTAGTTCTTCTTCACTTTTTGCCATAAGGGTGATATTATCTGCATATCTGAGGTTATTGATATTTCTCCCAGCAATCATGATTCCAGCTTGTGTTTCTACCAGTCCAGAGTTTCTCATGATGTACTCTGCATAGAAGTTAATTAGCAGGGTGACAGTATACAGCCTTGATGTACTCCTTTTCTTATTTGGAACCAGTCTGTTGTTCCATGTCCAGTTCTAACTGTTACTTCCTGACCTGCATAAGATTTCTCAAAAGGCAGGTTAGGTGGTCTGGTATTGCCATCTCTTTCAGAATTTTCCACAGTTTATTGTGATCCACACAGTCAAAGGCTTTGACATAGTCAATAAAGCAGAAGTAGATTTTTTTTCTATAACTTTCTTGCCTTTTCCATGATCCAGCAGATGTTGGCAATTTGATCTCTGGTTTCTCTGCCTTTTCTAAAACCAGCTTGAACATCAGGGAGTTCATGGTTCACATATTGCTGAAGCCTGGCTTGCAGAATTTTGAGCATTACTTTACTAGCATGTGAGATGAGTGCAATTGTGCGGTAGTTTGAGCATTTTTT